>CAIGRO010266909.1:0-22907 GCA_903798355.1 Fraxinus baroniana
TGAGAAGAATAGGTTGGCAATTTTTGTGGTTTTTTTTACGGGCCGGCTCGGCTCGGACTTTTTTCAAGCCGAGCCCGAACCTTTCAAGCCGCCGAGCTTTTTTGTCATCCCCAGGTTTGGTTTAGGTTTCAATTTTCAAAAACCGCATAAAATCCAACCGAAGGTTTTTAATTTTTTAATTAAAAAATTAATTTTATTAACTTAAAAATTTTAAAGTTTTCACCTTTTAGAAAAAATACCAATTTAGCAATACAAAAATTACAACCAACCCATTAAAATATTCATATAAAGTAAATTAAGTTCATCATTATTGATCGATAGTTTTATAGCTCCACAACACACATCGTGACCCGATATCTAATCTAAACTAAAATTAATCCTAAATCATATGAAAAAAATAAACATTTATTTTCAACAATCTAAATCATAATACAACAAAATTACGACATCAAATCAAACCCACAACTTTAGAAGTTACCTAAACTCTCATTTCTCAAACATTTGATGCTTGCATGCCACTGCTGAACAAGATGTAATTCTCAATCGCAAATCGTTTGACGCATTTTGTTTATTAGTCTGCTAATTTCTACCCGAATCACAATTTCTCTTCTCTCTCTTGATAAGCCTTATATTCTCATTTAAGTCATTTTTTTTTTTCATTATTCTTTCTTTTATTTGTTATTTTTTTTAACTTATTATACACTTGTGAGTTGTGATTGAATTAAAAAAAATGACTATTTGTACCCATAGGTGATTACTGAACTGTTTGTCGTTTAGAAAGAACGAATGATAGAGCGTATTGATTGTGTGAAAATGTTAAATTTCCTTAACTAGTACTACTACATTTTACTTTCGTAAAGTCGTTAGAAAATAAAATTTGTCAATTTCCAATAAATCTTATAAATTCTATCATTTGTTGTACATTTAAACATATCATGTTCAATCCTTGTTTTTCATCTCACTAGTAGAAAAGGAGTTTTAACCAAACTATTATAGCAGAATGTGACTTTATATTTACCAACCACCATATGATAATATGAAAGACAAACAAGAAAAAGTAAATAAAAAGGAAGAAAGATATATTTGTTCTATTAACATCTTTTAGCAGCCAATTTTGAAAATAATTTATTCACGGATTTCGTGGGAATGAATGTAATTTAATATTTAAAATTATTAGTTCTCGTTTAAACTTATATATATTTTAAATATATTATTGTAACGTCGATAGGTAAACTGCGGATTAAAACTGAACCAACTCACAAATTATGGTTTGGTTCAAAAAATAAAATGATTTGGTTTGGTTTGAAAAAATTCCAAACCGCGTAAAATGATTTGAGTTGAAAATATGGCACAAATCGTCCAAACCGAACCGCATTTACCCCTAACTCTCCTGTAGTCCCATAAAATTAATAGAAATTGTTCAGTTGGCAGTCGTAATATAATTCTCTTCCATATAATTGTGAGTCCGTAAAACGATGGTTATGCTATATTTTAGATTTTTATTTTTTTGAACGGGGGAGCGGAGGGGATGAAGGTACCAATCTTTTTTCTCTTGACCTCAGCCATAAAAACAACAATACTTAACCATCTAGGAGAATGCGAATCGGTATGTCCTCAGGTGAAATTATTTAAAAGCATATTTTTATTTATCTTAACATAATTTTGGATAGCAATTGACTGACATAGCACGTGG
Source organism: Fraxinus baroniana (assembly GCA_903798355.1). NCBI lineage: Eukaryota > Viridiplantae > Streptophyta > Magnoliopsida > Lamiales > Oleaceae > Fraxinus > Fraxinus baroniana. The sequence continues at coordinate 1,694 of CAIGRO010266909.1, forward strand.
AGATTAAGTGAAAGATGCATTACAATATTGCTACATATTACAAATTAAGTAATTTTAATCCATTCGGAAGATGGTATGTGACAAAAGGGTAAAATTTGAAGTTAGTAAGTTGAATTTCATTGATAAAATTGAAACTAAAATAAAGTTCAACGGTCAAGGAGATAATTAGAGCCTATTTGGTAGAACTTAAAATCGGATTAAAATTGAAAAACTAGCCGTTATTGTTGACTTTTATTAGACATGTGGGACCCAATAACGACCATATTTTTAATTTTAATTGGATTTTAATTATTACCAAACAGACTCTAAATTTTAATCATTCAATTGAAATTTAGCTAAAAGTTCAGTGACTGCAGGTGAAATTTACGGAATACGAATTCACTAAATTTAAATAATGATTATAAAATAACTTATTATAAGGTAACAGTTTTAATTAAACTTCAAATAATTTATTTGTGTATTAAAATACTTGGGACTGAAATAACGAGTGAACAACTTTTTTAACAATAATTTTTTTTAAGAAATAAATAATTTTAAAACTTATTTCGTGTCTTTTGCTTAAAACTGGCCCCTTTTAACAAAATTGCTATGGCTTAAAAACTAAAAATTATCAATTGGGATATGTAGAAGAAACAGCTGAGGTACTAAATTAATTTTTTTAAAAAAATTTTTAAAATAAAGATCTCACAAAATGGACACTAAGTGTGAGTGAATAATAAAATAAAAAGAATACTATTTGAAGTGACAACCTATATGCAAATTATTAAAAGGCGACTAAACTTGATTTGATTTAGATAAAATATATGAATTTTTTATTTCGACGAGCATCTTTTAGTTGGGTATTTCTATTGAAGATATTCCTCAATTTTGAAGCTCGTTAATTGCCGTGTGAATCTCTTCTAGACAACTATTAAAACTTTTAGTCTTGAAATGATCGGCTTTGGTTCAATTCTCAGGACTGCCTCACACGATTAAAAAAAAAAAAATCGTAAACTTTTTCATTCAAGAATGTCAGGAAATTAAATAACATTAGTTATCATTATTTTGATCGTGTAGTTTGCATATAGGTTTTGTCACTATTATTCTCTTTTTATTTTATTATTCACTCGCCCTAAGTGCACCTCACTAATGTAATGCATTTTGTGCGTTCTTTATTACTCTTATCCACTTAATCTCCTATGTATTGGAATTAAATTCAGTGACCACTGACCACTACCACCATGGCAATGAACCACAATCCATAGTGTTAAGCATAATAATATTAATATTAATAGACATGATACAAGTGCAACCCCAACTACACATAATGCTTTCGTTTGACATTTCAACATTACTCAATTCTCATTCCAAGCATAAGTTATTTGCTAATAAAATAATGCAAAGTTTAGAAGGATGAGAAAAGATATAGTAAATTAAATTTTTTCTTGAATAAATAATGAATTAATGCTATTCACCATAATCCACAATAATACCTTATTCATAATATGTTCGTTATATGCTCGAATCCAGAATGTCAAACACAAGCAAAAAGAGCATGCCTAATTTGGCGATTGTTGACAAATGCCTCGTTTCTCAACTCAAGTAGGAAAGTGTTGAATGTGTAGATCCAAATATATTATACACTTGACAATTTTAAGTGTTATAAGAATACTTTGGAAAATTCGTGTGTATAAATTGTGAGAATATTTCCTCTTATACAAAGGGTATTTATTGGGATGGTCCTCCTTTCAGTGGTACAGAGAAAATAGGTATATGGGTCCACACACATTTAATCATCTCCTTCGATATAAATGGATTTAACCATTCTAAATGAAGTGTTTCAATTTCGCCTTTTTGTGTTTCTAATTAAGTTTAACCCATAACAGGAAACTGGCTCTAGACATGCATACAAATGACTGAAGCTGAAAGGTAGTAAATGATAATAGAACCAAGTACCAAATGACTCCCTTGAACTAGCAAAGTTAATGTTCAGGGTGAATAACAATGCTAGAACTAAAAGCCTAGCTAGAGTTGATAGTCCCTTGGCAGAAGAAAAGAACTATCTTTTACACTGTTGGGTGATCCACTGAAGGAGACGAAAACGGAACCTGGAGCTTCTCATCGCTCGGAGAAATTTCATCAGTTTGACAATGTTCAGTAGAGACATCATGACCAGACTCCCTGGTTTGGCCAAGTTGCTCGGAGGATTCTTCCGTGTAGATAGTTTCATTAATTGTTTGTTCCTCGTCCACAGAAGCCAATGACGCGGTTGATGTAGCAGTTAGCAGAGCAAAAGCTGGACCTTCTTGTCTAGTCTTCACTTTCCTTCGCCATCCATGAAGCGATCTTCTAACATTTTCTGATATTATTGTTTTCTTAAACTTTGAACCCATCTGCAGCAAAAAAAGGTCATAAACTGTGAAAACGTTGAGAGAAAATGGGGAAGGAGAAAGGGGATAACAAGAGGTCCGGCTCTAGATTCACCTGAGTAATAATAACATACAGTGGGAACGTGATGAAGCTACACCAAAACTGGGAAACAACCCTGCAGAAAAATCAACACTCCACTGAGATTTCATGTGTAGCAATGGATTCTGCTTAGAAGAATATCAAATTATTACGGTATAGATGTTTTAGATGAAACAATGTACCCAAATGTCAAGCGGATTACAAGAAATCTACGATCTTCAGTGTAACACGATGGTCCCTTAACTTCCCACTGGACAATACCAATAAAAAGAAAGCAAAACAAAACAGAAATTAGGAATGCCGAAAGGTGACTTGGTTCCACCCAAGTATGTGATTTGGTGTTAGACTGGTAGTGAAAGAATACGAAATCTTACCAATGACCAAATATAGGCTGCCATCTCGAATGCATTCTGCAAAATCAAACAGTGGAAATGAAAAACCATTCAATTATTTTTTTCTTTTCCTTTTTTGGATTAGACTGATGTTCTTCTACTTTAATATCGAATTTGAAGACATACAAAATATTTTATTTCAATAACCTGGAATGATACGAATTGTATCAAGCGCAGAAGAAGCCTAGGGTTCCCAAACCAGAAGAGCTCGTCCCTCAGGTTGAACTGACGAAATGCTGTCCATTGACTTGAATCCATGATTTCAACAGCCAGCTTTACAACTATGCGATGCAGTTTGGTGCCAACCAGGAGGATTAACTTCACGAACACAATTAATGAAAGGGGTAAAGCATGTGACAAAAAGAGAGACAAGATAGTAAGAAGAGATTAAAAGGAATTCTACTTTTGCAAGTTAAGAATGCAGTAACATTTAAGTGTAAAGACTTACAATAGCAGGAAGGAAAGAAACCCAGAAGTAAAAATTTGTTCCTGAAGAAGGATAGGTAAACATTGATTTCCTTCAGAGGTTGTCCTAAAATTAAGAAAGACGAATAATCCAGAAACAAAGTTCAATTTAATTTAATGCAAATGTAAATGCTCTTATTATCATCAAGGTGACTGGGGCTGTCACAGGGAAAAAGAAAAAAAAAACTGTCATTTTTTGCAGGTGATCTTTAACTATCTAATTAAAAGAACAGTACGTAGTAAGCCACAATCTGATTTTAGAGAATCACGGAAACTGAATTCTGTTTTTCGACAGCCTATCAATGATGTCCAACGTTCAACTTCTATCAGACAGGAAACTTTAATCCATGACCATTTCCTTATGTATCTGTGCAAGGAATGCAATTCTGTTGGCATTTCATCACGGAATGCTTATTGTTGTTAGGATTTAGATCCCTTTATACCACCATTATTGAATATTCTGAACCAGCAAAGTTTTGTGTTTAAAAAGCAGATCGAGTCTTGTATTTTCAGGATGGATTTCACTGTGTACAAGAAGTTTTAGATGCCCATAAATATGAATCATGAGGCAGATTCATGGACTAGGCAAAGGAGATCAAAATGTTTAAACAGGATGAAAGTACCTAAATCGCATAAGAAATGAGTATCTAAAAAAAAAAATGGAAGTCTCTCATGAACACGTGAATAAAATACATCCACAAAAGAGCTAGAGTTGAATGCTTGAGATATATTCATACTTTTGAAATGAGATGTAACAGTTGATCATCCAACTCCTGGCTATTGAAGAACGGAAGAAGATGGCTTGCGCAAGAGTAACACATTTAAGCAATAATAGGAGCATAATTATAAACATTGTGTTTAAAAGGCTTGTGCCTTGAGGCACGCCTCGTAAGATGCCTTCATTAAGAGCCTCAAAGCATATGCTTTGATATCCATTTCTCATCCCATTATCTATTCACTACCTCTAAACAACCCCACTTGGAATCTTCATGTTTTCCATCAGCTGGGAAAATCCAATGGTTTCTGCCTAAATAAGCAAATCAACATTCCTATAACTTCCTAGTTAATCATGACACCAATCCCAAAGTGCCATCTGATATAGTCAGTGAGAAGCACATATAAACTATCTCCTGATCATATTTCTTAAGTCGGTTTGTGGAAATTACCATGAAAACCTAGAAGAATGCAGAATATGGCAAAAATCCAAAGTGGAACACTGCAAAAGAACAGGAGAGCTGTTAGATACTTGGCATTCATGATTTATGACTGGTTTAGAGAAGAAAAAAAAAAAGCATTGTTGAAATTTGTGGTTGCCGCATTTTTAATTGAATTAGCAACAAGTGAATATTCCACAGATAATAAACATCAGAAAATGAATCAACTATTTAGCCCCTGTTTGACTACCATTATTTGGGTAAAATGGAGTAGGAAAAAGTTTTGGGCTTATGTACAGAATATTTTATTGTATGAATGAATGGTTAAAAATAAATACGTAGAAAAAAGAATTTTGAAATAATAGTTGTCAAACAAGGGCTTAATCTGTCTTCCGAAAATTATCCCTAGAAATCCACAATGTAGGCATTTTTATCTTGAGAGATGCATTTGGAATTTATATTGGACGTTTTGAAAGCCTTAATAGGAAGCATTGAACAAACTCGATGCAAGTGTTGTGTCATAAAGAAACTATGGCAAGAGAAGTACAACATTCTTGAATTAGTCAATAAATGGATTGTAAGCGTTATAATGGAAAAATGATAATTGTCTAACCTAAAGTGCATCGCCCAAATGCTCAATTTGAGCCTACCAAATTTTTTGAATTAAGCCTTTAAGCCCTGAGTGGTTAGCATTTCATTATTGCTGAGAAGGCATGCATCGAACATGAGAAAAGGAAAAAGCCAAATTATGATTAAGCTGGGGCAACTGGGGAAGATATTTAGGCAAATGCCTAATTATGCTAATAGACATTTAGCATAATTGCGATAGAGTTAGCTTTATGCTTAAGAGTTACTAATATTTAATTAAGTGCCAAGTGAGAGCACTATTAAGTTCAGTTGCTCAACACAAACAAGTCAAGTGGACAAAACACTCCAGAGATGCCATAGTCACACAAGATACCCTTAGAAAAGACATACATTATACTCTCTTATTTATAAAGAATAGCTCCATTAAATTTCAAACTGTCACATTGGCATACCTCTCCAAAAGAGTTAAACATGAAACTCGTTATATGACCCCCTCTCAACTTAGCTCAATTCCCTAAAAGGAGGAAAATATCCTAAATGGTTTAAATATGTAAATTAGCCTAGGGGGAGCTTACTGTCAAATGCTCGGTGTACAGAGCCTATCAAAGCTCCACAAAAGCTAACATATACTACGATGAATGAGATTTTAAGAATTTATATAAATGAAGAAAATGATGACTTGGAAATAAATGCAAGAGTAAGGCTACAAACCTGTTAACGTAATCATCAAGTCAAGTCAAAAACCAGTGGAGCACAAATGCATAGATGTCTTATAAATGTTATCAATCCCATGTACAAATGAAAGAAAATTAAATCTGCAGCACTTGTCACGTTAACAGGTGATGTTTTCAAATTTGGAAGGATGGAAGTGCAAACCAACATTATGAATTGAGATAATTAATATTAAAAATTTTGAAACTCCAAAACGATGCATGGTTACCTAATGCCAACAATATCTCGAAATTCTTCCTCCATGCTTCGAAGCATGTAATTGTGGAAATCATAGGTGAAAGGTAGTTGATGAGTCTGCAACATACACCAAAACAAAGTGTTCGTTTTTGTGGCAATATAAAGTGAATCATAAATCCAAGTTTGGCATGACAAATTTCACTTGTAAGCACATTTCTCAACGTAGCTTCCCATGCATATTAAAATCAAATCTCAGTTCCTGGATGAAGAATCCCATGTCTTGTAAATTACATAATTTTATGCAATCAACCTAGCAGAGTTTTACCAACTATGTAATCCTAGTCATGTAGTTAATTACTTATTACTTCAAAGCACAAGAAATCTAAATATTAAAACTGCTGAAGTCAAGCAACATTGCTTATACTCTTATTACGAGTAAGATCAGGAAAAAATAATTGAAGACAAAAGAAACAACTTACTGTAATAAAACCAAGTCTTAAAGCCATGTAGTCAGGTTGATGAATTGAACTCCAAAACTGGCGGCTGAAACAAAGCTGAGAAGCAAAGCAGTTTAAAACATGGACTCTAAATCCATGTCAAACACATAAAAATGTACAGTGGAAAAAGATGAAACAAAACTGGAAGCTAAAGCCGATGAAATGGAAAACAGACCATGAAATTATAGCGGTAATTGCATTAAACTGTGATATTATCAGAATGTATAGGATATCTTTCAAAGCGGTATATGAGGAGGACAAAATAGAGAAAAAATATCTTTATAAGGAGGACCATGAAATGATAGCGGTAATTGCAATAACCATGATATTATCAAAACATAGAGCATATCTGAAAGAGACAAATCTTTCAAAGGGGTATATGAGGAGAATAAAAGAGAGAGAAAATATTTATGAGCAAAGTGAGTTACAATTTCAATGACAAAAAGGGTTGTCAATTTCTACATATTCATTAGAAATAGTAACTGCATTCTATCATATCAGCTTATAAATCATACCTCTTTCTGGGGGTTCGTCATATGATTGTGGAGTCCTTTTTTTGTTGAAAGTTAAGGAATCCAAATGTAATCTCTCTCTCACTCTCTCTCTGAATGTGTGCGCATGTGCATCCTTATACGCGAAAGTGAGTTACCATTTCAATAACAAACAAGGTTCTCGATTTCTAAATATATGTTAGAACAGTGAGTGCATGCTATCGTGTCCGCTTATATATCATCGACCACAAACAGTTTTTGTTTTTCGACACACTTTCTGTTATTGCTTTCTGTATGATGGTTGAATTTCTATCAAGACTCTAATGTCAAAAAAATATTTATCACGGGTGGACACGGTTTACAGTTTTCTGGGTTTAAAATTAAAACAGTTCATCGATCACACAATTCTTAGGTTTTGCAACTGGTTTCTGGGAAATGGAATGCATTAAAGAGAATTTGATTGCTACAAGGAACTAAGTAACTTATTTTTCTGACAAGTAAAATGATATCATAATTAAGAATTTAGTTTTCAGGTAGGTGAGATTCTACATGCATATACCTCTTTCTCTCTCTGCGTGTGCGCTCACAAGCGCTTTAGTTTTTAGGTAGGTGAGATTCTACATGCATATATATACCAGCCTCCTCTCTCTCTCTCTCTCTTCTCAGTGCGCGAGCGCGTGTGCATCTCTTGTACTTGTGTGCATGAAATATTCCACACATGCACACACAAAAATGTGATTCCTATCTCACGGTTTTTGTTTTTCTCCACATTGTCTATTATTTCTTTCTGTATGATGGTTGAATTCCTATGAATATGATAAACCCGCCATTCATATAACTTACCAGAGACGAAGAAAATGAGCTAAGGGCAGTTTGGGGAATTGACAGGATGGCAAGCACGTGCATGGTTACCAAGCAGTTAGAGAAAACAGAATAAATGGGGAAGTTCACTAGTGGAAAAGATATCCAGAATTTTAGAGATCATTGTGGAGAGCATTGGCCTCTCGAATGCCAAATACCTTATTTCTTATTTCTGTTATTGTCGTTTCTGAATTCCTTAGAGAGTATATTCACAGTTCAGTCATTTAATACAAAGATCGTTCATCAATTCTTTTGTGTTGCTTCTATTTCTCTTGTTTTCTGCTGTGAGGTGTTTTGTTCTTCCAGGAATCTATCATTTTGGTATCAGAGCGTTAATCCTGATGGTGACCGTGACGGAGCAAGTCGGATCATTGGAAGGAACCCAACAAAAGTTGTAGGATCAGTTGGAAGGAATGCAACAAGGGATAGAGAGAATGCAAGTCGAGATGCAGCGGGTACAGAATATTGAGAAAAATATGATGATCATCTCCGAGCAATTTTCCTACATGAGGTCCAAGTGGGAGGAAGCAGAAGGGGGAAAGAAAGGAACGGGTCGCGAAGGAGGGAAGGAGTCAGAGTATACCTTGAACTCTGAAATAACACCGGGTCCGGAGATGAGCAGCAAGGAGGCCGAAGGAGCCACCGGGGGAAATTGGAAACCAGAAATCCGAGGAAGGAAACTAGAAATGCCGGTGTTTATGGGAACAAACCCTGATGACTGGATATTTAGGGCGGAGCGCTACTTCACAGTAAATCAATTAACTGAGGCAGAGAAATTGGAGACTGCAGCCTTGTGTTTCGAGGAAGGAGCCTTGGCTTGGTATCAGTGGGAGCTAAGGAGGAAAGGGGTGAGAAATTGGGACGAACTCAAGTCCATGATAAGAGGGAGGTTCCGATCATCAGTAGAAGGAACCCTCGAAGAACAATTTTTGGCTCTCCGGCAGATGGGTTCCGTGAGGGATTATCGGATGGCGTTCGAGACTTTGGCGGCGCCGATTGGAGAAATAACAGAAGCCATATTGGAGGGTCATTTTGTGAATGGGCTGAGCCCAGAGATTAGGGCTGAAATTCGGGTCATGCAACCAAAGGGGTTGGACCGGATCATGGAATTGGCCCAGAGGATTGAGGAAAGGAACCTAATATTGCAAGCCCACACCAATGGACCCGGCCCAGTAAGGGGTAAATTAAATTACAACTCCAACAGTAATTTAATTCATAACCCAATTCCACGACAAGGCTACATTCCGTCCCTAAATCCGAGCCCTAAATCCGCTGCGATCCGCCCGTCAGCTACTGTCGGACTCGCCGAAGCCACGGGAACAGCGAACCCAGCTTTCAAACGGCTCAGTGAAGCTGAATTGCGCTCGAAGAGAGAGAGGGTTGTGCTTTCGCTGTGATGATAAATATTCAGTCGGACACAGGTGCAAAAATAAGGAACTACACGTGATGCTCATTTACGATGAGGAACAGCAAGATCACTGTGAGAAGGAGGCGGCGACAGAGGAGATGCCGGACGATAGTCCATCCGTTGAAGGGGAGATGGTTGAGTTGTCCATGAATTCAGTGGTGGGGCTCACACCACCCCAGACCATGAAACTGAAGGGGAAGATTTTGGAGGAGGAAGTGGTGGTTTTAGTTGATTGTGGGGCCAGCCATAACTTTGTGTCCGCAGAATTGGTGCAAAGGCTTGGACTGCCGAGAACGGAGACCACGGGTTATGGGGTGATCATGGGAACAGGATTGGCAGTGCAAGGAGCGGGGGTGTGCAAGGGGGTTCGCCTGATCCTTCAAAACGTGGAAATAATAGAAGATTTCCTTCCTTTGGACTTAGGGAGTTCTGATGTAATTTTGGGTATGAAATGGCTTTCCACCCTGGGCCAGACGAAGGTGGATTGGAAGTCCCTCACAATGAAGTTTCAAGTCGGGGAAACGGCTATCACGCTGAGGGGAGACCCAAGCCTCAGTAAGACCATGGTGACATTGAAGGCTATGATGAAAGCCTTCAGAGAAGGAGGGGAAGGAGTGCTTCTGGAGTTGGGAAGTTTAGGAGTGGAGCTGGATATGAACCAGAGGGAAGCACCTAAGCAAATTTCAGATTTGTTGAATGAATTTGAGGGAGTATTTTCAGAACCCAAAGGATTGCCCCCTTAACGAGGGCAGGACCACTCAATCCATCTACAACCTGGAACAACACCGATCAGTGTCCGGCCGTACCGATACCCCCATGTTCAAAAGAACGAGATTGAAAAGTTGGTCAGAGAAATGTTAGCTGCAGAAATCATTAGGCCAAGTTCCAGCCCCTTCTCGAGTCCAGTCTTGTGAGTAAAGAAAAAGGATGGCGGGTGGCGATTTTGTGTAGATTACAGAGCGGTGAACAGAGCCACCATTCCGGATAAGTTTCCCATTCCAATGATCGATGAATTATTGGATGAATTGAATGGGGCGAAATTTTTTTCGAAACTAGATTTGAAGGCAGGATATCATCAAATTCGGGTCAGGCCAGAAGATATACCCAAAACGGCTTTTAGAACACATGAAGGACACTACGTGCCACCTTCCAATCTCTTATGAACAGGATGTTTAGGGAACAACTAAGGCGTTCTGTGCTAGTGTTTTTTTGATGATATTTTGGTTTACAGCCGCAGTCTGGAAGATCACGTAACACATCTTAAGGAGGTTTTACAGCTGCTACAGTGCCACCAATTGTATGCCAACCGTAAGAAATGTAGCTTTGGCCAAAAGGAAGTGGATTATTTAGGGCATTGTATTTCAGATCAAGGAGTGGCGGTGGATCAATCGAAAGTCCAGGCTATGATTAACTGGCCTAGACCCAGTTCCTTGCGGGAGCTGAGGGGATTTCTAGGGCTGACGGGTTATTACCGCCGTTTTGTGAAGGATTACGGTAAATTGGCGTGGCCCTTAACAGAAAAGTTACGCAAGGGTAATTTTGGATGGGACAAGGATGCGGAGCTTGCATTCAGTCAGCTAAAGTCAGCCATGATCTCGGTTCCGGTCCTCGCCCTTCCGGACTTCAACCGACCTTTTGTAGTGGAGACTGATGCCTCGAGATTTGGGCTGGGGGCTGTGTTGATGCAAGAACATCACCCAATCGCTTACTTCAGCCAGGTGCTCAACCCAAAAGGTAAGGCGAAATCTGTTTACGAAAGGGAGCTGATGGCGATTGTGTTTGCAGTGCAGAAATGGCGACATTACCTGCTGGGTCGTAAATTTTTTGTCCGAACTGATCAGAAAAGTCTGAAATTCTTACTGGAGCAGAGAGAAGTAAATCCTGAGTATCAGAAATGGCTGCTGAAATTATTGGGGTATCAGTTCGAAGTGCAGTATAAGCCAGGAAGTGAAAATAGAGCCGCAAACTCTCTCTCTCGCATTAACTTTACTCCAGTGGTCATGGCATTGTCGGTTCCTGCAGTGGGGCAACTGGAAGTCTTAGCAGAGGAGGTCCGTCAAAATACACAATTCCAGGCTATCATTAGTGAGATCACACAAAATCCTTCCTGCAGGCCGGATTATACCTTGGTAAATGGTCAGTTGCTATTCAAAGGAAGGTTGTTGTTACCTCGGAATTCGGCATTAATTCTGCTGATGTTACAGGAAGGGCATGACACTAAAATCGGGGGCCATTCTGGGTTCTTGAAGACTTACAGGCGAATTGCAACCAATGTTTTTTAGGAGGGTATGAAGGCGGATATCCAGCGCTATGTGAAACACTGCTCGGTCTGTCAACAGAACAAGTATATGGCACTATCACCGGCTGGATTACTACAACCGCTTCCCATTCCGGAACAAGTATGGGAGGACATAGCTATGGACTTCATCGAGGGTCTGCCGAAATCAGGTTCCATGGACGCCATTTTGGTTGTGGTTGATCGGCTGAGTAAGTATGGGCATTTTATCGGCGTTAAGCACCCATTCTCTGCGGCCAGTACAGCTGGGATCTTTGTGAAAGAAATTGTAAGGCTGCATGGGACACCTCGTTCCATAGTTTCAGATAGGGACAAGGTGTTCGTCAGTCACTTTTGGGAGGAATTATTTCGCTTACAAGGAACTAAACTCAATCGTAGCACAGCCTATCACCCGCAAACTGACGGACAATCAGAGGTCTTAAATCGAACGTTGGAGACTTATCTACGATGCTTCGCCTCTTCACGACCTAAATCTTGGTACAGTTGGTTGCCTTGGGCAGAGTTCTGGTATAACACTTCATTTCACACAGCAAGCAAAATGACTCCTTTCCAGATTGTTTATGGGAGGGAGCCACCAGCCTTATTAAGGTTTGAAAAAGGGTCTACCGCAGTTTCAGCCTTAGAACAACAGTTGCTAGAAAGAGATCAAATTTTAGAGGACTTAAAAGCACAGTTGCTGCAAGCTCAGGCGAAGATGAAGAATGTGGCTGACTCAAGGAGAAGGGATGTACAGTTTGCGGTAGGTGATCTGGTGTATCTTAAAATCAGACCTTATCGCCGCAAATCCTTGGCCATGCGGCCTAATGAAAAGCTCGCACCTCGGTTCTATGGCCCCTTTGTTGTTGAGAAGAAAATTGGCCAAGTGGCATATAAACTTCAGTTACCCCCAACGTGCCATATCCACCCCGTATTCCATGTATCCCAGTTACGTAAGGCTGAAGGGGCAATACAAGCTGTAAAGGAAGTTCCAAAACAACTAAGTGAGAGTTTGGAGATATTGGTAGAACCCGAGGCATTGCTAGGAGTGCGACCAGGTCAAGGGCTAAACCTGCGGGGATTGGATGTTTTAATACAGTGGAAGGGCCTGCCACCACTAGAAGCAACCTGGGAGTCTTACGTGATGATCAAAAACCAATTTCCTTCCTTCCTCCTTGAGGACAAGGTGAATCTCATAGGGGGAAGTATTGATAAACCCGCCATTCATATAACTTACCAGAGACGAAGAAAATGAGCTAAGGGCAGTTTGGGGAATTGATAGGATGGCAAGCACGTGCATGGTTACCAAGCAGTTAGAGAAAACAGAATAAATGGGGAAGTTCACTAGTGGAAAAGATATCCAGAATTTTAGAGATCATTGTGGAGAGCATTGGCCTCTCGAATGCCAAATACCTTATTTCTTATTTCTGTTATTGTCGTTTCTGAATTCCTTAGAGAGTATATTCACAGTTCAGTCATTTAATACAAAGATCGTTCATCAATTCTTTTGTGTTGCTTCTATTTCTCTTGTTTTCTGCTGTGAGGTGTTTTGTTCTTCCAGGAATCTATCAGAATACTCTAATGTCAAAAAATAATATACATTACAAGAGGACATAGTGTACAGTTCTTTGGCACTAAATTATAATAGTTCATCAATCACAGATTCCATCAACTTTTATCAAAATCTACTAAATATCTAATTTTTATTTCCATCAAACAGGTGCTAAGTAATTTATTTTTCAGGCATTTAATATGATATCATAATTCATAACTGTTTTCAGGTAGGTGAGATGCTTCACGCATATACCAGCCAAACAAGAACTCTGTGCTGACTCCACGGATGAGACGTGTGGTTAACTATGAAACTCGATAGGCGCCTGATTTGTATACCATTTGATGTAACTTCTTGTGGCTCTAAATTACATTTTGACAAAAAGAAAAAAGTCAAAAAATTGCCATTTAATGGCTTGAAGTTCAGAATAAATTTAATGGAAAATTTATAGTAAGAATCACATTACCATTAGAAGTGTCTACACTTAGCAATCCTCGAAATGCCAATGTCTTGGCATGATTTTCCCATGTTCTCCAGCTGTAGATCTGCATGCATGACATACGAATTTTAGCAAGATGGTTGGAGTTACCGTGCCAAAAAAAAATGAAGTACCTTGATCATGGCCAGTGCAATTGCTATGAAACTATAGAAGACATGGGTCACCCCGAGAACAAATAAGAAACGATGAAGCTGCTCAAGACTCTCATATGAAGCAAATGATTCACGACCCTGAAAAAGGATGTTGAAAATGTCCCTGGTAATTTGAAGCCAGAAACCAATTATATTGTTTAAGAGAAACATTTGGAAAAATGAAACTAAGGGTTTCTCCTTCTCAAAACAGGAGCTAATGAAAGTGGTGTGTAATACAGTCATAGTTAATGCCTGCAAAAAATTCCTTTGAAAAATTATTACAAACAGTATTCTAATTGTATGTGGGAAATACAGTAGGTACTCCAGAATTTGTTGAGTTTCTTTAAGCATTTATAACATCTAGTTTAACAGAAAGCTTTAATCATTTAGTTTCTACCTTGAATATAATTTCTCACTTGGTCGGCTGTAACAACCAACCATTCGTGTCACAGCTATAGTCTAAAAGTAAATCCAAATCGGGATAAACAGTGACTTTTTTAACTATGCATTTGAGGAAACAGCAAAGAACACCAAAGTTGTACTTTGGGTTGTGTTAGATACTCTATTTACGTCATATGATCAAGGAATCATAACTTAATCATAAAATGGTAGCACTTTCACTTGGTTTGGTTGTCTCGTGTTCTTGTGAGCGAAGAGAGCTCAAGATCTCAGTATTCAATGGTGGTTATCACTAATCAGTACTAGAGTGAAGAACTCAGATTCTGCAGCCTAAAGACTACAAACCTCTCAAGATGGAGAAAACTAAAAGGAGAAAGAGCTCGATTGAATTTTGGATGTTCAAACTAAGTGGCCAAGCCCCGACTTACAGGATTCTACCAATAAACTCAAGAGACAACAATTACATACATGTAAGTTCGTTCATTTAGCTCAAAGTTTACATGAGGTTATCATAACTTTCATTATCATATTCGGTTACATGTCACTTATGCTCGTTGGTCCTCATGTGCATGTTTCATATAATCTTATGATTTTCTTGTATTAGAAAATCAACCACTGGAGTGTAAAAACGTGAAACAGATTACTACAAATACAGAACTATCTATTTATATTTCTCCCACACAATTGCATTCAATCCAAAGAATAGTTAACATAGAATAAGTCAAAAGAGACTATACTATGCCTATGACACCACCATGAGGCTGTGCTGTGGGAACAAAACAAAAGTGAGCACATTAAGCGAACAAAATAAAATATTTTAATTATGCTCTCAACTGGCTATGAACCTCAAGATTTCAAGTAAGATAATTCTGTAATCAATATCACAAAGCCAATGCAAGAGGAAATTGTCAAATATTTACACTCTGCTATTAACTAATAAGCTCATCCTAGAGTTCGAAATATATACATAAGAAAGAAAAAATAGTATGGATTCATATTCAAAGCAAAAGCATTATCAATGTTGTGAATGTCATTTATAAAGAAGTGACAAATGGAACTGCATATGAGAAACATAGTAGTACATTCTAATCCAGGACACAAGTCTTTACTGATAAACAACATCTTATGAATACCTCAGGGCAAAAATCTTGATCCACATTGTGAGACAGATGTCTTGAAATTGAGGAGTTGAGATGATTAGAGCTTAACACAACCAGGTGATTAACAATATCTGGGTTTTTTATTTCATTCCGAGGCGCACATGGATAGAAGCGGCTGCTTAATGCCGATGACTTGACACAAATTTTGGCCACAAAAATAGTCCAATGACCCATCAACAATGACAGAAGTCCAAACAGCATTAGCTCTGGTTGGACCAAACAACACGATCTCATGAGTCAATCAAAAACTCCAAATTAATCAAAACATTAAGAAATAGAATAAAACCAATAGAGACCACCTGTTCATATATACCTTCCTTGATTTTCTCTAATACAGCAAGAAGATGTTTCCTTTTAGTCCTATCTACCCACTGCCACAGATAACACATTTAAAAAATAAAAAAATTTCAAGATTCTATAATCCATGTACCCGTCATAAACTTATGAAACGAACTTCAATCCAGTTTTGTTCAATACTACGTACCATCAAACCAATATTCCATAAAAGATGCAAAGAAAAGTGAGAAAAGGGTTTTTTTTTTTTTTTTACCTTTCCAAACTTCTTCAGAGAAGCATGAATCAAAAACCCAATGCCCACAAGAATAGTGATTACAGTGGCAACAGCCCATGTGGGTGTTTCAGCAAGGGATCTTCCTTCTTTAATCTCCATTGCAATTCCAGATGAATGAGGCCTATTCAATTCGAAAATTGAAATAGAAACTCTGCAGGAGCTAGTAACGAGTCATTTATGGAGGCCGGCAGGCTAATGAGTAATGTTTGCTTTGGTATGGGAAGAACAGAGATGTATAAACATTTAAATAACCCGCGTGGAATGCTATAAACTAGGTTGTCACTTTGGTCCCATTTTCATTAATGGCTGAGTGGCACCATTATTCTTGTCTGTTAGGTTTATAATAATGGGATATTCACTTACTGACCAACTCGTGTGCTTGTTTGTTCATTGTTGATCAGCTTTCAACTGCTTGTATCAGTTAACATTTAAATTTGTCAAATGTATTGACCGAAAAATACATTAATGAAGCATAAAGACTGACTTCGTCAACATGAACATTAAAAAAAATATAATTTAGTAGGGTGGTTGTAGTTTTAGATTTTGACATTGAACTCGTTTGATCCTCAATTTTTTTAAAAATATTTTTTTTTTCCTGCAAAATTTGTAATTAAAAAGTCATAAAAAGTTTTGAGTTTTATAAGTAAAATTATTTTATTAAAATAATATATGAATTAAAATAAGTTTAAAAATCAAATATTAAATAATGAGGTTCAATCTTCAAACACGAACTGGCATACTAGCTTTACTAGTAGGCCATGTGTCCATGACGGCTGTTTATGTCGTGGGAATAGAGGGCCGGCCAGCTTTTAATTGCTATAGTCTTTATCGGTTGTGAATTGAGTTTTCTTTTAGGATAGTCCATTATTTTAATGGTAAATAAATTACAACTTACACTTTTATCTTGTTTGATATATTTTGTTTTCATGGAATTCATTTTTTCGATTTGTCTCACATGCTCACATTTTCCTTGATTTTGTGGAAAATCAATTTTCATTTTTTTTTTCAATTGAAAAAAATTATAGACACAGTGGTAAAAATATTTATCGTTTTTATTGAAAATTTTCATGCAAAAAATAAAGACAAACAAATGGTATTCGGTATGATAAATTTTTTTTGGCTATTGGAACAAATTCTAGATCCAATGGTAAAAAAAAATAAAAAATCATAATTTTAATGGACAATTTTCATGAAAAACGAAGCCAAACGGATACCAGACTTTCAACATTTTTCAAGTAAAAAATTATGCTAATCAAACACAATTAATTGCAACTCTCAATAAAACAAATTATAGACAATTCAATTCCTTGTAATTCATTTTTTTTCCACCAAAATTTCACATTTACAATCAAACGGATCCTTATTTCAATACTGAAAAGGGAAAAAATAATAATGTTCTTGAAAAAACTCAAATAGTTTTAATTTTTCCAGTAATTTCAAGGAATAAGTTCCATGACACTCAATAGTGAATAATGTTTATGCCCAATTCTTGTATATTCAACTTGAAATTATGAAGAAACTTTAGGGTTAAATGCATTGCAGGTCACCCCAACTTCGAGGGCAGTTGCATTCGTGTCACTTATTTTAATTTGGCATAATCAAGTCACTTGGCTTTGGATTGCATGTGAATTGGACCAGCGTGTCCAATGTATCGATCTAACTAACATAATATGCGATGTGATAAGTGTATTTTTGCACTCTTATTTAATACTTAAATATACTTATTATTGATAAAAATGAGTGAATTTTCACTCATAATTATGTAATTATTGCTTTTGTGGATAAAAATTATCCAAAGGAAAGAAAACAAGACAAAATGAAAAAAAAAAGGATTAAAAGTGTATAGAAATTGTGAAGTCGGGGATCAAAGTGAACAACCCAAAAAGTAGGAGAACATTGGGATGCAATTAATGGAGGGCAAAATTAAAAGAAAAGTCAAAATTCGAGAATCAAATTGTACAAAATTATAGTTGAGAGACTTAGTGTGCAATTATCTGGGGACTTGGCTGCAAACGTAAAACCAAGAAACTTGTGTTTGCCTTCTTGGACAAAAATTTGGCGCCTAGGCACCACTTTTAAAAATACGGTAACCTTTTTGCCATTTTTCGAAACATTGGAGACCAAAGTTGCAATTTTTGAATTATTAGGTTTTAAAACCTATGAAAGTGCAGTTTTTCTCCTCTCTTCCTCTCTCTGCTGGCGGTTGGTCATTTCTTTATTTTTATTTTTATTTTTGTTTTCTTATTTTCTTTCATTTTCTTTTCAATTTTGAACTACTTGATATTTTGGAGATACAATTTAGAGCACAAGGAGATTCAATCAAAGAGTTGGAGAAATATTTGGGAAAATCAAAGCCAAGCTTCAAACTAAAAAAGGGGGTTTTATCTATACTATGTATTTTTTATTTATTTTGTCATTTTTGTAATGAATGTTATGCATATTTTCATTTGTTATCAAATGTATAGGTTAATTGATTGTGTTGGGATTTGTGGCATTAGAGATTTGTGGTATTAGTTTAACCTAACTTTTAATTAATTTTAATACTTGCTCTTTAATGTTATGTTATTTATTTGCATGTGTTTCTACTATTGTTATTATTGCATTTTCATTTATGTGGTCAATAGATGATTGTGTTTAGTGATTTGTACATCGTTCGAGAGAAGATAGTGCATTTTAAACCAATAATAGAAACCCTATGTTTGTTTAGTAGATAGAGATATATCATTAACCCTAGGTGACCCAATGAGCTATTTTCACAAATATTTAATACGGTTATTTGGTTTTATTCAACATAAATATATAGTAGATTAACCAACCAATTAGGGTTTATTTCGCTCGAAAGATGTAATTAACTAAAATTGAAAAGTCGGGTCTAACATCGTAAACAAGTAATTTATTAATTAGCTTGTTGAGAAATTAATNCCTAGGTGACCCAATGAGCTATTTTCACAAATATTTAATACGGTTATTTGGTTTTATTCTACATAAATATATAGTAGATTAACCAACCAATTAGGGTTTATTTCGCTCGAAAGATGTAATTAACTAAAATTGAAAAGTCGGGTCTAACATCGTAAACAAGTAATTTATTAATTAGCTTGTTGAGAAATTAATTAGGCGATGGCTGAGCAAAACCATGAATCCTAACCACGTTTTTCCTCCAAAATTTTCAAGTGTTTATGTTTTTTTTTTTTTTTTGTAGGTTTTAGTTAAAATTCCTTAAGTTCCAAAATCAAATTTTATTGTGTGTTTTTTTTTATTATTAAAATTAAATTAACTAAAGTTTTGTAATCAAAAGTAAACATTCATCGAGAGATTGACAACCCGGAGTCAAAAAGTCTACTTTATTACTTGAACGCGACCCGTGCACTTGCAAGTTTTTGACGTCGTCATCGGAGAATGTTTTTACTTTGATTACCACTTTAATTAATTTTAGTTTTAACAAATTTTTTTATTTACTTTTTTGTTTTTATTTTTTTTTTAATTTGGCTAACCCTCGTATTTTTAATCTATCTTGTATTTGTATTCTCTCCTTATAGTTTTAGCTATAGTTGCATTATTCCAATCTTAGCAAAGTAATAAAGTGTTTGCAATGTCTAATAGCTATATTGACTATGGAAATATTCTTGGAGGTCTAAAATGTGAAATTTGTCAAGCGATACATTATACAGGACAATGTTTGTATTCGTGCACCGATACCTTAATGTCGAAACTTTTTAGGTTTAGACAATATTTGAAATGTCGAAAACAAGCACTAGATAATTTTGATGATTGTTACATGCTTACGATAGATTATGTACCGGACGATTGGGATGAGGACATCAAACTGGTAGGAGATGGTCCTCCCTTATTGAATGAGAAGGTACTTGCAAGGTATTATCTTGAGATTGCCAAGTTGGACGAAGACAACATTTCTTTTGGAGATTACAAATATTGGGATGGATTTCAAAAGTAGGGATATAATCCACTCGACGGAGGTAATATGAAAGACTTGTCATTGCCCATGGTATTTGATTGCGAACCAATCATTCAACCCAATAAGAGTTCAACCATTGAAAAAAAGCTTAAAATGGGTAAAAATTTAATCACAACGGGACTAAATGAAGACATGACAATCAATGAGGAGAACATCGAGTTACACTCTTCCGACTTAGTTGATTGTCAAGAAATTGATTTTATGATTAAACCTAATAATGAGGCGGAAGTTTTCATAGTTGAATTTGAATTGGATGAAATAGGAAAGTCCTAATATATGGAAATGAGCAATGTTGAGTGTAGACATAAAAAAATAAAAATAAAAAATAATGGGTTGAGTCAATTTAAATAATTTGCCCAATTAAACTAAAACTTAATAAACCCATAAGATTTTAAAATTTAAAATCCACAATTATTCAATTATAAAAATTTAATTAAATTAATTGAGTGATTACAAAATTGGCAGAGAATTTCTCCTATAAATAAGATCAAAGGTCCATTGCAAAAGGAAGAAGAAAGGTGCAAGAGAAAACCACGAAGTGCTGAAGAAATCCTCCCGGCTCCAAGTCCGACCAATACGAAGAAGATCAAAATCTTCTTCAAATCAAGCAAATCCAAGAAGATTAAAGCCTTTGTCAAATTAAATCAAGATCAAGTCCAAAGTTTTTGAAGTACAAATCCAAGCTCCGAAATTCAAGAGTCGAACAAGTGAAGTTCTCAACAAATCTCAAAGCCTAGGGTTCAAACCACGTGACTCATCGTCTTCAAACACTTAAATCATCAATCGGAGGGTTTTGCAATTACAATAAGATTCATATCCATTTGTATTTTTCAAAATACAATTTGTAACGATTTCTGTAATTTAAATACGCGAACTCCGTCATATAAATTTCTCGGCACGTCCAATGGGACCTTCTTATTCTCTCATCTTTTGATCTCAAAATCTTCAACTTTCAACCACTATATTAACAATGGTAAACGAACAAGCGAAGCAAACCATGACTCATCTTGAAGAGACACTTGCTGAAGTGTTCCTTGCGACTAGAGCCCAAAATCTTCAACTTTCAACCACTATATCAACAATGGTAAACGAACAAGCGAAGCAAACCATGACTCATCTTGAAGAGACACTTGCTGAAGTGTTCCTTGCGACTAGAGCCCAAACAAAAAGTGAAAAAACTCAACTAGTTCCACCACTAAAGAAGTTCTCCAACAAAGATAGAATGAAAATTGCTTTCACAAAGCGAAACTCTCATTCAATAGAAAAAACCAAGAGTTCGACGAAAAATTCTCGATCGGGCTCCGTCTCCAGTGACAGATCCTTGTCTGGATCCCATCATACCACTTCTCTGCAAAGGAGGGGAGACTATAGTTCGTCCGAAGAATTACTAGAGCCAGTGATGGTCACGGAAGCGACATCGGGCTCAGATGATCGAATCCAA
>CAIGRO010266964.1:0-13521 GCA_903798355.1 Fraxinus baroniana
TTTGCGAAAATTTTTGGAAAAACGTCAGAATCAAAATTGGATAAGAACGGCTGACGTAATACGAGGTAAGCATTGCTTTGGACTTAGCCTTCAGTCTAACACTCGGGTTATTAGAAGAGAAGAGTCGTGACTTACCACGTTGACTTTTCTATCCTTTATGCTAACCATAGCTTAATACCTCAAATTAGTAATTTCGTTGTACATTGGATTTAATTAGTGCTATTTATGTTAATTTGCTCTAGAACCACACGACAATTCATTTTGGGCTTGGATATCTTTTAGCTCGAAAAAGTAAAACTCGACAAATGAGTTTGTTCAACGGAGCCCAATCAGTAGAAAATAACAGCGGATGGGCAAAAATAACATAAAATCAGTGAATAATTCTGCAAACAAAGGATCAATTTGAAAGCTGAAAAGGGCAAATAATCGAACCTCATACGGATCGAGCACTCAGAGCAGACGCGTTTCTCTCTGCACAGAATATCTCAGAATATGTTTGGTCGAAGAAAATTCCTATCTTTCCCCCTAGTTATTGGCGCTGTAGTGTAAGTTTTGACCGTCTTTATTATCGAATCCAATATGTATGTATTCTACGCGATTTCCATTTCAGAGTTTTGATTGGATTGATCAGCAAGCGTAGTAAGTGATTTAATAGTGCGTGTTTTCTTTTGTAACCTTCAATTTGTTGTGTCCATATGCAAAAAGTATGAATTTCAATGCTTGGTAAGTTTGAGTAAGAAATGTGTTCAGTTGATCGAATTGGTTCAAATTAAAACATAATTAATTGTACTCTAAAGGTCGAATTGATGCAAATTAAAACATAATTAATTATACTCCGAAGGAGAATGTGGGTGCGTAAATTAATATAACAGAGATGTTCATTGTCCATTGTTTGATGAAATTCCCCATCAGAGGTTGATATTTGAAGTCACATACCTCGTTGACTCTAAGTAGTGAATTATATAATTTGCATGTATTACATAATTGAACGGTGCTAACCAAGATATTTACTTCCAGATTGTATTTACATTTTAACTTTCCAAGTCTTTTTGTTTCGAAATGTTGTATTCAGAAGCACTCTGGGTCTTTTGGTCCTCATCGGTATCAGGTTTTTAGGGCTCATGAGCTTTTGCTTATAAAAACCTTAAAAATAAGCAATTGCGTCCTTACTATTTTTAAGGTGGTTATGAGCACCTAAGTGCTTGTCTTTTTGTTTGTAAACAAGGCCAAATGTTTTAACGTACCTATAGGTGCTAGAACATACAACTTAATGCTTTTAAGCCAATAGTTCTTATAACTTAAGAATCCCAAGCAGCCTCAAGGTTTCCATAAACAATTAGCATCTTGTCAGCAAACTCCTACTATTATCATTTACCATTGTCCATTAGTTTCTCTGTCTTTCACTCTAAACATTTTTTTTCCATATAGAGCACTATATCTCACTTAAAACTTCCATTTGTGTGTGTGTGAAATGTTTGTATAAGCCTGGAATCAATAAACTCTATCACTTCAGTTTTCTTTACACCACTTTTAACTTTATTATCACATGGATCCATGTGTTGAGGAAACAAGACAATATGATGCAGACCCAAAAAAAAGTGAAAACTAGGAATAAATAAAGTAAAAAGATCGCCTGGTTCTCGTATTGGAGCATTCTTGTTGCTCATATTGATATGTTGAGACGTTTTTTCATATACTTTCTGAAAATGCTTCTAGGAAATGCATTAAATTTCAATTTGCTTCATGGTCCTGAACTCTGGATGGTAGCATGGTGCCATGGTAGAACAATCTCTCCATATACCTTTAAGCACCTTTTGCTCTGTTCTAGTACAAGGCAAGACCTATTATGTTGTCCTATCTGTAAACTATTGCTTGTTAGCTTTTGGGGCTTGTTACCTCTTCTCTTATTTAAATCCGTAGCTCTTTTATTTTTTTTGTAAGGGCTTGTGACAAATTACACTGGATTCAGTCCTTGTATAGGAGCTTGGCAGTGATTTGCAAAATCTTTTCTTAGTTTTTCTCTTCCGTTGAGATTTATAGAAAATGGTGCCCAAAGCACGGCACACGTGTGTTATATTTCTCTTCTTGCTTATCTATTCACTTATCTTGACTTGATTATGTGAATCTCCTGCCTTTTTTGGTGGAGGAAGGGGATGACATTGAAGCCTGTTTACTAATACCAACATTGCTATTAAGATTGTGAAAATGCCATCACAGTGGAACCTCCATGCTGATTGTAGAAGTAGCATGCGAGGCAATGGCATCCCCCATAGCTGGCACAGTAAATGATCAGAAGGCATCCATAACAGTAACTGAATAATAGTCATAATCAATTATGAAGCTTCTGAGTGGTTATTTGATTATCAATATACTAATCTATTTTTTGTGTTTTACTAGTTTTTCATTGAACTAGTTTACCTGAATTTACTTTCAATAAAATGCTCGAGGGGATTGCTTATTGTTGCAGGATAGGAGTCGTATCTGGGAAAGCTATATTTGGGCCTCCTCTTGATGAGTACTGGAAAAAGAAGCTCCAAGAAGAAGCTGTTGCAAAAGAGACCGATGCTAGCTCCACTTAGATGATTTTCAACTTAGTTGGACCAATGAAAGCCAAACGGGAGTGCTCTTGCAAGCTGAGCTATACAAGTTTAGTAAATTATTTTCTGAACTGGCTTTACCGAATCTTTGTCCCAAAAAAAGGACAACACAATTTTTCGGATGTCCTTTGACATGATCTAGTAGAATTAGTCTCAAGTGCTTCCTGATAACATTTGCAGAGTCAAATTGAATGCTTGTAGCCTCTTTTGTTTCATTTTGTATACTTTCATAAGCAATAATACTTTCATGCGTGATGCATGTAGAAGAATCACTTTCCAATTTTGTAAACTCTATCATGAATCTACCAATCAAAGCTGCTACGCTAAGCTACTAAATAGAGAAAGAAGCAACAAAAACAAGAAGGAAGATCCAATATCAAACGAGTAGATATTTTCTAGGATGCACTTGGAAAGAATCTGTCATTACAAGAGAAACATTCACTAGAAAAGTGTACAGGACAAATCAGTATGGAGCCAAAATCCAAGGTCCATTCAATGTGTGCAAACACAAAGTAAGACATACAGTAGCAACTGTAGAAGATTTGCCACTCACATATCTCATAGTATTAATTCCTCGATCAACGACCTCCTGGTGGACAGTATCAACGCTTCTCTTCGTGCACTCTGACAGTTTCTCGAGTAAAATCTCGAGAAACGATCTAACTGTTTCGAATGTCACTTTCCCAGTCATATCAAGAACAAACTTCCTATTGCTTGGCACTGCCAAAGTAGAAGAAATCTTACTCCTCCATCCACCATCTTGATTCTGATCATCGAACAATTTTCGTGCCTTTATTGTGGTTGAGATTATTTTTTTCCCTTTCTCGACTTTATCATCTCCAGGAAAACTATCTCCAAAATCAACTTTCCAGTATGGAGGGCTCAAATTTGAATCAGCAAAGGAGCTTTTAGTCCACACTTGATGAGAAGTCTGGATTAAAGTTTCTATAGCACCATTGCAAACAGTTACCAGCATGTCTTTTACTTCAGATTCATGCTTAGGATTAGTCAATCCAGAAAAGATTTCATCGTAAGTGTTTATATGCATAGTTTTCTCCAAGTAAACACTAACAGCAGTGCTCACAAATAATTGTATGCAATCTCCAATTAGCTCTCGACACTTGTCCTCGTTAGCCACTTCAATCCACCTCGAAATAGACTGATAATCTGACTCCCTCGAAAGATTATCAAGATTTACAAAACCATCCAAATTCGATCCTGTCTCGTGTTGTCTATGCGAATAAAATGCCATTACCAAATTTCTTGCAAAACTCCCAACAACTACAGAAGCAAAACCTGACCCTGAGTCCGAAAACAATTTATTCATAACCCGCTCAGAGAAACCCGAATTCTCACTCACAGAAGCATCATTTTTCATTGCTTCAGACTTGTGGCCTCGCAGAATTCCCACTGTCAAAGCTTTTGTGATACTATTTACCGAGTGAGAAAACTCATGGGACCGAGTGATCTTGGATATTTGCTTCAAACTATTGGGAATTTGATTGGAATCTGATTGTATGAACTCTTTAAAATCATTCGAAATAATCCCAATTGTCTCTGCTGAATCAGATACCATTTCTACTACAGAAACTAATGCACCTAAAAGTTTCAACAATCTTTCCCTCTTCTTCACAACAGAAGGCGAGTTGTAAATCCTATAACTAGTGAATCCTAATGCTCCAAAAACAAGAACCCACTTTTTCTTTCTCTTCGTATAGTCTAAACCTTTCTTCAACAGTTCCAAATCCATAACAAATATGCAAAATATTTACAATTTAGCCGTTTTATTTATACACATACACACGAGAATATATGCGTACACGCGTGTGCATTCGGAGAGAAATTTGTATACGCGAGAGTGACGGACAATCAGTTGCAGAAAAAAGAAGGGATTATGCGCACGTTCAATGGAGGAGTGATGATGATGATCAACTGGAAACTTGTGCATGCAAATTGATAAGAGCGATTGAATTAGTGGCAGCTGTGGGATTGATGAAATTCAACATTCGTTTGGTGTATACGTATAGATGGATATGGATGAACAGTTATCTGTTATTTTTGATAGGAGGATAGGGATAAAAGGCAATGGTCGGTTGGTCCAATTGTTTGGCCTCGTTGAATTGAAAAGTCAAGGGTGCTAGAGGAATTTGCAAAAAAAACACTAACTCGTACAGGGACTTGCTTGAGAGGTCCTTACAGGCCCCTCACACCTGTGAGGCCCGAATTTTTTTTTTTGAGCGTTGCTTTATGCCCCGACTCTCCTTTTTCTTTTTTTAAAACAATGATAGGGCCCGTCATTGTGACTGCCTTGTAAAGGACATGTCGAGCAGGTCCCTGTACAAGCAGATTAACACTTGTTTATTATAATGAAATTGGTTCCTTCGGTTCAATTCCCCCAAATCAAAATGTAATTTTACAATTTTTCTTGGAAGATTTGGACAATTAGTCCTTAACCTTTAGTGGCTCTAGAAATTTTTTTCCCAACCTTTGAAATTGGATTTGCAGTCCTCAATCTTTTATTTCTTTGAATATTTAGTTTATTTTACATAGTTCCATTAACTTCAGAATTAATTTCCTCACGTGAGATGTATTTGCTAATTTTTTTGAAATGTAAGATAAAATTCCATGCTTAAAACTTGACCTATATTTCTTTTTCTTTCTTCTTTTGAACAACCCTTTAAATTTTATTTCAAACCCAAAAAGTTTCATTATTTTGAATTCAAAATCTAAAATAATATTACATTTTTTCATGTACAAATTAATCTCGTCAAAATTTGATTCACTACATGACCATTTGCAAAGAAATTTGTGCAAAAATGTTCCAAAAAGATGAATTTGATCAATTATTTGTTAACTCGTACGTAATTGAGTTTATCTTTACTTATTGGGAATGAATTTTTTGTATTTGTTTGCTTGATTTTCGTATTTATTTACTTTTTTTTTTTTTTTGAGTTCTATAGAAACTTTAACAAGTGCATTGAATCTTATAATAAAACACAAGTTAATAGATTTTAGACGTGACCTAAACGTTTCGAGTTCAATTTCTTGAACTTGCAAGTAAATGAAAGGTAAAAATGAGATATAAGATTCAAGTGTTTGACAAATGATAAAAATACCGTTGAACATAACTACAAGAATTCATATAGAACATTATCAATTTAGCATCATCTCTATACCACCAAATCTGTTCAGCATTTTCTGAACCAGATGAAAACAATTTAACGTACTCTTTTATCATATTTAAACCAGTGACCTGGGTTTATTCGAAGTAACCTTTATGTACAAACATGACCAGATTCTTCATGAAAGACACGGGAAATGACAAACAAACTATTCACTGCATGAAAATGAACAAGACGAACACATTATGAGGCATACATGATATATCAAGCCACATCAATGTCATCAACATCTAGCCAGTCATTTGATTCCTTCGTGTCATGGACATTTACATTTTCGTTGCTAGAGTGATTAATCTCACCATCTTTGGATGAGTCAGACGAACTTTTCCTCAATTGGACCCAATCTTGTGAGTCTTTATCTGAACTGTCATTTGCTTTCCTGAAACTAGAGGGCATGTCTCCATCATCGTCCTCAAGATCACTAAAGGATACATCATCATTCTCAACTGGTATGGTTGTTCCACTGGCACCACCAATTTCAGAACATTCTTCCTTTAGCCAATCATCACCATCGTCTACATCTTTCTCTCCCGAATCATTAGTATTTTGACCTTTAGCTCGATCAGTATCCCCTTGTTTAATCAAGGATTTTTCAACAATTAGAATTTCATTACTTTCAATTGGGTGCTTCACTGTTTCAGAAGCAGCTGCTGTAGTGGAAGTGCCCAATTCAAGGGCAGATGCCTTGCCAGGCTCATTGTCAGTTAGAACAGTGGATGGCACAGAAAGGGACTCTTCATGATGAGAGACAGCGCTGTCTTTTGGATCCAAAGATCCTAGCTTTGTTGCAGTTGAGTTCTGCAACTCCTGCGCAAGCAAGGCCCTGGCTTTCACTATCTGTAGGAAACGTGCACAGAGTGCGTAATTAGAGCAACACACAAATTGTTCAGCACAGGCAGTCCAATTTGCAACAATACTCAAGCCATTGGTACTTGGGAGCAATTGTAATCACATTAGATCAAGGCACCCAACCAAATAAAAAACTAACCAATTCCATATAACAGGCAAAAAGCCTCCAGAAGCCAGTCAGTTTTCCCAAGACGGAGTCTTCAAATATTGGGAGAGAGAGAGAGATGAACAAAACGGACAGATTATTTGTAATCACAGTTGTTATACATGAGTTAATCAATGATCAATCTGATCCCTGAGGGAAAAGCTGTTGTTGAAAATAGTTATGGGTAAGAAACACTTGACCATCCAACTTGCAATGATATGCACAATGAGATTATTTTTGACTTCTACGTAAAGCTAAGTCATGAAGCAACTAATAGCCCTTTTTTAGTGCGACTGCCTACAGACCACCAACATCAAATGTAAACTGGATATTGCAACTCAGACTCAGTTCTGATAACAACTCAATAAGTATCAACCGTTCTTAGAAATTACACGAGCCGAAAAAACAGATGCACATAAAAACTCTATGAAAAGAAAAGAAATAAAAAAAATGGAGGAAAAAGTAGAAAGATAAAACAACAGAAACTAAACCATATCCCCAATAAACTTGGGGTTGGCTAGATTAATCCTTTTTGGCCATTCCGTCTTGTTCGTTGCTAGATATCTTGAGAGATCTAAAGCAACTAAATCCTCAACAACTACCATAGACCCCTCCCTCTCCTAAAAGTAAGCAGGAACCTCTTTAGGTCAATGCAAAAAAATGGCAGGATATGAAAACAAAAAGGCAAAATAAAATAGTGACAATAAATGCTCCATGGAGCCCTAATACTCATCAAGCTGACAACAGAAACCTTAGTAATCAAAGAAAATATAAATTTGGCTAGATAAATCTACGTGTTGATCGAGGTTCAGCATGTGCTGGATACTATAGACAATGTAGAAGAATGTCGACAACATTCAGATATTGTGCCCTATGAAATTGTAGATTTTCTTTTTAAGTGAAGATTAATAAGTAGCAATTAAAAACACCACTTTTGCATCCAAGTTAAAATCACCAAATTCACGTATGTGTAAATTTTAGAAAAGCAAAATACTTGTGACCAAGGCAATTTTATTAAAATGAACAATTACAGAATGAAAGAACCGCATGTCCACATCAATTGACTCCAGTACAGGACATCATTTGATGAATAATTAAGAAGAAGAAGAACCTGGGGTGTTGATAAAAGTTCAGCATCTTGTTCATCCAGTCTAGGATGTAGTAGTACAAAATAGATCTTCCAGAAGTAACTTTCACTAATATATCCAGGACAAAGCTCATTCCTCACAGCAGCTAATCTTGGGGCAAGATGCTCAACAGCTAAGGCGTGTTCTTGTTGTGCATAAGACATGTCAAAATCTGGTGTCAAGAAGGAAGAAAAAGATTCAATGGAACTCTTTTTATAAGAATTACAATAATTTGCTACCATATCACGTGGTTAGACAGGTTTAGTAGTTCACGTAAGTGTCATGGATCCATGTATGCAACGAACAATTCTTTTCAAGCAAAAAGATACATAATGCACTTTTTTTTTTAGTCAGGCAGAAGAATAATTATAAGAATTGAGAACAGGGTTATAGACATAACTGATGTTTGACACGTTTTGCTTTTCAGAACAAGGTCAGCTAAGATCCATACAAGCAGATTCAGACTTGAAGGTGCTGATTTAGTAATAACAGACAGATAACACAAGAAGCAAAAAGCTAGTGAACGAGAAAGACAGGGTGGCATGCAGCTTCTGCTTATAAAGTACCACAAAATGCATAAGTGAAACGATTTGCAACAGTATATAGGCAAGTCTTTCCATAACCAAGAATTTGTCTTAACTTAAGAAGAATACATTTCTCACTTCAATAAAATTCTACACCACCTTATGGTCTCTGTATACCTCGAAATGTGAAAATATGAAAATATTTACACCCATTGTTTTTTTACTATCTATGGAAATCTGCTTTTCGTCAAACAATTATTTAAAAGATGGAAATTTACCCCTTTCATTTCATATTCAGATAATATTATCATTACATTATCAGCACCCATAGATTTTTTTTACTATCTACGGAAAACTGCTTTTCATCAAACAACTATTTAAAAGATGGAAATTTACCCCTTTCATTGCCTATTCAGATAATATCATCATTACATAATTCATTATCAGCAATTATAGCAAAAATAATCCCAATATAGACCCTAATCAGAGTTAATTGCAGTGATCCAAATATGCTAGACCTTGTAAACATTCCCAATTCCTATATTAAGATCTATATTACATACGTGAAAAACCTAAATTAATAAGCGTATAAATCCAAAAACAAATAAAGAATGTCAGTAACTAAAAATTTAGAAAAAAAAAAAAAAAAAAAAAAAAAAAAAGGAAAAATCGATTCTTCATACCTTCATCATCACTTTCAGGTAATGGGAAATCCAACCAAGTCTCAGTGTGCATCGCGATATCTCCTGCAAAAGCTATCACTTCCTCAGTAACGCCCACTGCTCCTTTCCTCGAATCATCTCTAATCCCTTCTTCTTCTTCGTCATCCGATTCCAATTGTAGGAAATTTGTAGCAATTTTGGTAATTTCAGAAACGTTGATGTTATTCGACAGTCTCGAAATCCCGCTCTTAAACTTCCCCCCGATCTCCGCGAAGTCGCTCCTGATCCCCACAATCCCATCCGGATCCTCTACCAACTTACTCTCCGAATTCCGTTCGGACTGGGACTGCTGCGGTGGAGGGGCTAGAAATGATGCGACGCCCCAGAAATGGCTGGTGAGGGTTTTACTAAGCTCCGACAGGTCTTCTTTGACACCACGTGATGGTGAAGTTGGAGACGCGGCATCATTGTCCGGATGTTGTGGGGTTCCGGGTCCGGATTGGGGCTTGTTTACCCCGCTGTCGTCATCGTCGTCATCGAGTTTGAGAGTGTTGGCTATGGATCGGGCCAACCATGACATTGTAGATTATTACAGACGGGTAGGATATGCGTCCGGTTGACTTCGATTTTCCGGTCGCCGGCGATGAGTTGGGGAATTACAGACGTGAATTGATGAAGCTTTGTCGTGTAATCATAGTCCTAACTCCCTAAGCATTATGAGATGAGAAGCCTAAACGACGCCGCACTTTGTTCTACTTGTTACCTCACTTCACACGGTAAGATCATAATTAATTATTTTGATCATAATCAAGTTTTTTTTTTTTTTTTAAATCAAAAAATTTGTTATAAGAGTAATGGTATTTGTCACACGATGATTAAATAGCATTTAATAAGAATTGTAGCATTTCAAAATTTAATTGTAATTTGTAAAAGCTATGCCAAACATTCTTACAATTTCCTAATATGAGTTACGGTGATCTTAAATGTAATTTAATAACGTATTTGGTTTGACACTATGGGGCAATATTTCCACTTGTGATCTAGAATAATTTTTGTTGATGCTTGAATCTGATTAGAGTTTCATGTTAACAATAAGAGTCAAGTTCCATATCGATTTTCTTTAACGGGAGTCATATTTTATCAATTTTCTTTAACGAGAGTCAAGCAAACCTCCATTGCCTGCTAGTGAGCGCACAAGATTGTTTGTCAAACAATGGTCGAGCTTGATCGCCCATAGTCTAGAGCCGATCTATCTCTCTTGTGGATGATGACACTTGTAGTCATATTTGAAATCTTCAAACTATAAAATTTAATTAATTTAACCTATTCAAAAGGAACCTAGACATCCCTCTTGGATAAAAAACATAAAGGTGGGTCGCCCTTGCATAAGGACAATCCCAAGCAGTCCCCTTGTCACAAAGTGAGGCTCATACTACATTTAGCCATGTGTTCCCCCTAATGCTCAAGATCTCATAAAATGCGTACCTCCATCCTTTGTCGTTCTTCTTTTTTTTTTTTTTTGGTACCCAGGTATTTCATCTTAGTCAGACTAATTTCTTGGACCACCAGTCATCGATCCCTCAGTAACTGGTGGAGGTAAACCGCGGGTTATGCCCAAGTTGACCAGAATTCGAGTATCCCTTATACTCCTGGCCCCAACGGAGCTTTCCTTCATGGTTATTACATCACCAAATTGCTCCAACCAATATTGATTATTACATCACTAAACTGCTCCAACCAGGAATCGAACTCCCCACGCTAAGGTTGCAAGCCCAGCAATGTCCTTATTTTGCCAACTTGGATGTGCCCCGGGAGTTTGCTCATTACAACTTGACAAACATTATCATGAATATGACTATGCTCTTCTATGTAGATTTTGGGATAGCTTGGAACCAAAGCAGGGAAAAAACCTTGGATAATACAAAAAAAGGGCTTGATCATTGAATAATTTTGATTGTTGGATAAAGCTATTTAACCATATCTGGTTCCCATTTTCACCCAAAAAAAAAAATGCATTCTTTCTATCAACATAAGGTCTTCCACATGCTGACATGCATTTTGAATTGATTAGTGCAATTTTTAACTTTCTCGAAATATCCCCATTTGCCTTCGACGGCCCACTGTAGTTGGAGTGCTCACTATAGAGGATAGTAAAGGGATTGAGGGTGTAAAAAGTTGTTTGTGTATAATAACATGTCATGTGCATTGTCAGTGGATTGGACAGATAACGTTCTGTTAGGAATTCGATGAGGTAATATGATGTTATATGAAGTATAGATCGCACAAACGAATAAACAATAACAAGATTAAAAGAAAACAAACAAGAAGATGAAATATTGACAGAAGAACCGAACACTTTATTAAAGACAACCAATAGATAGAAAATATAACTTCTGCAATTTCAGCTATATAAAACTGAATAAAGAGTCTACTATTTATAGGAGACATGTCCAAACCCTAGAATTAACCTAAAATATGAAAACTGTGTTAAAAGTCGTGTAAAACCGAAAAAGATGGAAACAAATATGCGGCCGGTCACATGAGCTTCACGCAACCGCCTGTCGTTCGAGCGACAGGCAGGCGATGAACTCCCTATTCCATTTTTGCTCATTTCGCTCAAGCGATAAGCGGGACTCCTTCCAGTGCTGTTATCCGTTTTTTCTTTCTTGGACCCTATTTTGACATTTTCAAGCCCAATACTCCACAACGCGAAGCCATGGACCCAATTGGATCAAATTTGGGTCACAAAACCCAACAATCTCTACCTTGACACAAATTTCGATACAACGAACGAAGCTCCAAAATTTCTCCACTTGAAAAATAAGTCCGACTGCAGCGAAACACACTGAACTCTTCAACCTGAACCAAACCTCTCCAACATTAGAAAATACTATTCCTCTTCCACCATATCTAAACACAGATACAAATTAACACAATCCTTGGGTTCCCAAAATTCACAGCGAATTCAAAATTTACCAAACAGGGTAAAAACACATCATGTAGCAGAATCACCACTAAATGTTTTAACTAAAGACCCCTGGCTAGACTCGTCACTTTCAACATCGTTAAAGCATGCATATCCAGTTCAGCTTCCTCATACCTATTTTTAATAGGTTTCACCCTAGCCGTTGAATACAATGGAACCGCAGACTGTGGTGGGAAAGCAGAATTACTCATATCCCCAAACTTGACAGAGTAGTATTCTCCAAAATAGATCTAGAGCCAACTCCCAACATGTATATCCACTATTGTACCAAACTGTATATCCACCATGGTACCAAATCTGTGCTGATGTTTCTTCACTTATTCTGCCCAACCTTGCAAAATGTATAATTAGGATTTTCTCCGCCCCTCCAGTACAACACGGATACCATTTCGAACCTTCAAGACTACTTGCACAAGAGAACGTGTACCCTATCGAATTTAGGATACTCAGCGAGATGATGTTCTTCTTCAAGTTTGGAACATGTCAGACTGGCCAGTGGTCTAATTGTTCCATCCACCAACTTTAATCTGACTCTCTCAATACCAGCTACCCGACAAGACTCGTTGTTTCCATGACATGGCACATTACGTCACCGTTTCATACGATTCAACAAATCCCGATTGTGACTCATATGAAACCCACATGCTGTATCCAAAATCTACTCCTCGTCAAGCTTGGATTCCATGTTAGAAATCGTCAAAAGATCTTCTTCACTTACAAAGTACTCTGCGATGTCTACTTCACCTAAAATCTCTAATTGCTTCCTACGATTTGCAGCTTAATCATCCTTACCCAACAACTTCTTGCAATCCCTTTTGATGTGTCATTTCTTCTTGTAGTAAAAGCATACCCTATTGCTGAAGTCCAACCTCGACTTGTTCCTTCGCCGATCACCATAAACCACAAGAGTTTCATCATCTCTGGAATCGGCTCTAACCAGATGCTTCTTCTACTCCTTTGAGAACAAGGCATCATGCACGTCTTCAATGGTGAGAGTGTCACGACTGTACAGAATATTGTTCCTAAACGATGAAAACGAACCAGGCAACGAGTACAATAGGATTAAAACCAAGTCTTCCTCATCATATTTTACCTCTAAAGTCTCCAGATCAGCGACGATCTCCTTAAACACAGTCAGATGATCTTCAAGTGATCAACTTTCTGCCATGCGATGAGAATAAAGTCTCTACTTCAGATGCAACTTGCTGGTCAGATTTTTGGTCATGCACAATTACTCCAGTTTCAACCATAATGCAGTTGTTGTCTTTTCTTTCAAGACGTCTTGAAAAATGTTGTTAGATAGATAAAGATAAATCTGCGAAAGTGCCTTGCAATCTTTTCGTTGCATCTCCTTCGTTGTCCAAGTTGTGAGCATTTTATCAAATCTCAATAAAACATCATCCAAATTCATCTGTGCCAATATAGCTCTCTCATCTTCACTTGCCACAA
>CAIGRO010266994.1:0-21137 GCA_903798355.1 Fraxinus baroniana
ATGGAGTAGAAAATGCATGAATAATTGATGTGATCGATCCAATCCAATTGAGGGAATTCTGAGCTTCACTACTTTAGACTACTGAATTTTATCCCTTAATTTTGATATTGATTCACTTGATCAACAACCGAAACTCCTACCAACATAAGAGGACAAATCACACACTTTCTTGATCTTTTGACACATTTTCCATCTCCCTGTGGATACGACACCCCAAAGCTACACTACAACTACCACGTTATTCTTTGGGCGTAATCAAATTTTGTGGCGCCGTTGCCGGGGAGACGGTACAATAAGCTGAAGGATTTTCTAGCAAAAGGGTGACCTTGTTCCTTTTCTTTTTCATTTTTTTAGTTAGTTTATTTTATTCATTTTTATTTCTTATTTTTCACTTATTTTCATTCTTTGCTTGTGTTTATGAACAGGAATTGAGACGAGCAAGGACGATTCATTGCAGGACTTTTTCCAGTGTTTGAATCTCTTCCTAACCCTATTTTTGATACTGCATCTGTTAACACGAACACCACATCACATAACACAATTTCTGATAGTGAGCATGATGCACCGTATANTGACATATGTCTGCTTTGAGCTATTTCTTTAACAGTCAGGAACTTGATCTCTATATGTTTTGACTTCGTCGAACTTTTGTTGTTATTGGAATACAACACTGCTGATTTATTGTCACAAAATAACTTGAGTGATCTTTCTATACTCTCCATGATAGTGACAAAATTTCACAACCATATTTCATGGTTTGATGCCTCGTAACATGCTATAAGCTCTACCGCCATAGTAGAAGTAGATATGAGTGTCCGCTTAACACTCTTTCAGGAAATAGCACCTACAGCAAGCATGTAGATATAGAATAAAATGGATCTCCTTCTATTTCGCATCCCGCAAAATCTGAATCAAAATAATCGATGATCTCCAAATAATCTGATCTCCTGTATGTGAGCATGTAGTCTTTTGTTCTCTGTAAACCCGGAACTTTAAAAGTCCAATTTGGATGAACTTTAAACTTAAGGGGCTGAATAATTAAAAAAGATATTTTAAAAATTGCAACCTTAACCCTAACTTGAAATTGCTAAGAAAGACCTGAAATTTTCTAATTTTCAACCTAGGTCCTCATCCCCAAAAATTCACCTAAACCCTAAATCCAAAAGAAACACAGGTGCGGCGCTCGTCGATGCTATTTCTTCGGTGACTGAAGGCAGCGTTGTCGCTGTAGAAAATTACAGTGCTCGGTGCTGCAGCTATCAGCAACGTCGACTGCTACTTTCTACATCGCGTGGCGTTGAAATCGCAGCTCGCGCGATGTTGTCCAGCGCCAGTTTCAACATTCAGCGCTGCCCTAAATTATTTTTTTCAAAAAAAAAAAACTTAAATCTTAAAGACTAAATTTTTTTCAAATTCAACAATCTAAATCCGGAATTACTAAATTCGAAAACTATGAAATTATCACAATAATCAAATTAAAAATTTCGATTCTCAATAATTCAACATGAATAAGATCTGATACCACTTGTTGAGAAAACTGTTACCGTCAAAATGATCTTTCATGTTGGATCACCAAGAATTCATAAACTAAAGCGGTTCCTGAATCAGACATGGTTAATGCAACGAGTGAATCATGCAGTTTTTTTGGTCTTCCGATCAACACGTTGTTCCTTCATTTCTCTCTAATGATGTAAGTCAAAACAAAATGAACGATTACGTATGATCCGGGGACCATAATCGTATATATACTAACAACCTATTAATAGGGATGAAAACGGTTCGGTTCGGGATCGGTTTGGCCAAAACCATAACCGCACACCAATTTGACCATACCATAATTGCACTATAACCACGTAAGTCGGTTCGGTTCATAACCACGAAAATAAATTATTTTTTATAAGTCCAAACGGCAAACAAATTGGAAAAAAAATATTATGAAGAGAAGTCAGTAAAAAAAAAAAAAAAACAATACTAAGCCAATTTAGCAAACAATATCTCAAATGAAAATGCAAACAATATCCCAACTTCCAAATGCAAAATTCGAATTTAACAAACAACATTATCAACATAGGTAAAGACTCTTAGTAGAATATGTCTATCTACATTCTTCCCCACAACTCTTACTAGCATGATCAAGACTCAAGACTCAAAGTTGATTCCTATATAGTAAATAAGAAATGTAATTAGAGTAATAATACAACCATACTATATAATCAAGANTCAACATAGGTAAAGACTCTTAGTAGAATATGTCTATCTACATTCTTCCCCACAACTCTTACTAGCATGATCAAGACTCAAGACTCAAAGTTGATTCCTATATAGTAAATAAGAAATGTAATTAGAGTAATAATACAACCATACTATATAATCAAGAATGATCTTAACTGAAGATTTAAACAAAAAAAAATTTACCTTTTCGTCAATATCCTCTTCACTAAACCTTGTACTTGCTCTAGAGTATGATGAAGGAGCATATTTTTCTACACACAAATAAAAATGTCTAATCTTAATTCTATGAAAGGATAAAGATGACTACCATACAGAAAGAAAAACGATTACCATCCTCCAATTTCCCTCTTTTCACTGAAGTAACCCGTTGCTGCTTATTAGGAAATAATACGTGTTGACCCCAAAAATTAACTCAACAGATACCGAGCCCACTCTTGCCACGTTAAGTATGGGTTTGGAGTGTTTATACCGAAATTGAATCGATAGTTTGACTGGAATGGACACGGGAGACCTTTCCGACAAGAGACAAAGATGTTCGGATCTCGGTGGTATGATTATAGTGGTATTCACGCTATCAACAAACACCCAATCAATCTTCCATATTGGATTTCTCTCTTTTCATGGAATATGTGGAAGGATAGATATGGTGTAAAAATGATGACACATTTCTATTCGAATCTTAATCTATTTACTATTATATTTGTGGGAAATATATAAGGAATCAAGCATGTAAATCCTTCTGAAAAGTTTCACAAGATCAATTTTATTTCGTGTTTTTCTCTTTCTTTTATATAGATGCCAAAACCCCCATTTTTCATACAAAGAGGAGCTATTTATACTAATCTAGTTGACACGGTGATCGTTCGATCCAATTCACGTGGCTACATCTCCCAGACCCAGACTTTACATCACTGTTAATTGTTACAATTAATAAAGGGTCAGCCGCCCTACACAATATACCCTAACATGCGAACAGAGTTTTGTTACATGTGTCATCAATCACTTCTAAAGGATCTCCAAATCCATAATGGTAGGTAGGATCGAATTCAGCTGGATCACGAGTCAGCCTTTATGGAAGAGCGTCTAGTAGTAGAGGGCCTCGAATATCCTTGTTGAAGCTCTGCGCAGGGCTTTGGGAGCTTCAGTGCTTCATACATCAGGAGCCTCTGCATTTACATGGATGTGCTTCAAGTAGGCCCTCGACGTTAGGGAGGAAGGGACGTCGGTCAAACAAAGCTTTGGCTCTTTGAAGGAGTCTCGGATAATCATAATTTTAGTTGACTTTTGACCTTGTAACCTTCTCTGAAGACCTCCCTGCTGGTTTTCCATTAACTTAACTACTGGTGTGCGTGGCTGCTTATATAGACATACTGCTTGCGGGGTGGCTTACGTGGAGTGCTGATTTAGAGCCTGTAATTTTGGGGGATAACAATAGTTCCCCAACTCTATGCATGATTATTCATGTAATGCATGGACTTTTTGGTGCCATGTGATCTTTTTTGGATGGAAGAGGTTCTAACCTTCCGAGGTGATCCACTTGTTTATGAGATTCTGTCCTCAATGTCTGGGATGAGTAGTGTAACCGAAGTTCATGACCGAAGTTGGGAGAATCTGTTGCTAATAGAACATCCTCAGATTGATATTTACGAGGAGTTCGTTATCATTATTTTAAACCATCTTTGCGAAACACGGGGAGTCCTTAAAGATGGTACTTTAATGATTTGATGTTATTGGCCGTTTCGAAGGAAAGGCAATCGTGATGGTGCAATTCACGATATACATAATGGTCGTCGCATTTAATGCGTAATCATGGCCGTCTCTTCTGTTTCTCGCTTATTTTCCAGACGTGAAAGGACGTGTGCATCCGACGCCTTAATCTGGACCCTTGAATTCGAAGCGTCTGGGGTAATAGGTGGCTCTAATCTTTAGCTTTCAGACA
Source organism: Fraxinus baroniana (assembly GCA_903798355.1). Classification (NCBI taxonomy): domain Eukaryota; kingdom Viridiplantae; phylum Streptophyta; class Magnoliopsida; order Lamiales; family Oleaceae; genus Fraxinus; species Fraxinus baroniana. The sequence continues at coordinate 4,172 of CAIGRO010266994.1, forward strand.
TATGGCTAGATGGTTAAGATCTTAATCCAACGGCTGGGGTTGAATTGTTATGCCTATAAAAGAGAATCGCCTTTAGGAAGAGTTCTTTTCCTTCCACCTTTATGTGAATTTTTGCCTTCAAGCTTTCATCTTCTTCGAAAATCCCTTTTGGGTTTCTTTTGCATTCCAACCTGTTCTGCAAAGGTTCTTTCCAAACTTTCTGGAAATCTGTCGAAGTGAGCCTTCTTTGTCATATCTGTCGCTCCCCTTTCTAAGAAATTTTGTAAGTGCTTTGAGATTTCATTTTCCTCAGGGAGTTTAGTTTTGTTTAATTTTGAGGGTTAATGGCGTCTTCTTCTTCTGAGGATAGCGCGAAAATTCACGAGCTAGCTGGTGAAATGGGAATTAAGATTCCTCATACTGCTAACCTTGTTAGGGCTGTTGAATTTGGCAGGGGTGCAACCACATCTGGGGGAGGGTCTGAAAGTGAGGATGACAGGATAGCTTGGGGGACAGCTAGGGTTCCTTCGAATGCTAATCGAACCAAGCTAGCTAAACTTAGGGAGAAATATAGGATTCCCTACAACATTGAGCTTTTATCCCCTTCTCCTAATGAGCGACCCTGCCGTCTAAGGCAGGGATGCGATGCCATCAGTGAATTTCTGCTAAAATCAGGGCTTTGCTTTCGATCCATCCTTTTTTTCGAGCCGTCCTTAGGTTATACGAACTGGCACCTACACAACTCTTTCCAATTGCCTAGGCCTAGTTAGTTGAGTCCTATATTCTCTGGAAGCGAACCTCCTTGGGGGAGGACATGCTCCTTTATGTTTTTGAAACCATTTTCCAGCCTAGGTCCGTAGTCAAAGGGGACTCCAGGGGTTGGTACTCCATGTGCCCCTAGGGGGCACATGCTTCCTTAGTAACATGTCTCTTTTCATCCATTAAGGGGTGGAAGGAGACCTAGTTTTGGGTTCAGGGAAAGTGGCAGGAATGTGAGGGTGACACGTCCCTTTTATCAAAGTTCTAACCTCATACTCTGAACCTAGTGAGTGTTATTCCCCAGCCTCTTCCTTCAATTATTGGATAACTGTCTGTATTGACACATTGTATGACTTTTTAGGGACTGTTGAGCGCTTTGATCTTGACAAGAGCCATTGGGAGGTTCTTATCATCTACCTTCCTCAGTTTGTCATTTCGACAATTTAATCGTTCCTCGACAATTTTACGAGGATTTAAATTTAATGGCCTCCAGAGGTAGAAGTCTTGTTGATACCTTTAACATAATGTCTGCTTGCATGTTGTTTTAAATGCTTTTGACCTTATCACCCATTTCTTGTAGAAAATTCTGATAAGAGGAAGCTCCCAACAACTGATATGGCGACTATATTGGCTGCCACTACAACTTTTGGCATGAATGGGGTAAGAGGTACATTTGCTGGGGAGGTAGATGAAAAGGAAAATTGAGAGGGTCAACAAGGAGGCTGGCTCTCAGGAGGGGGAAGGACCTACTGTTCCAGACAGGGGCAAAAAGGGGGTTGTGGAGGAGCCAAAAAGGAAATTCAGAGTGTCCACCACCGGGGTAGGCAGCTCTCGCGATGTTCTCCCTCCCCGGTCTAAAGTTCCAATCGAGCAGAAGCTCTTGGCGGCCTCAACTGCTGTAATAACTGGGGGTCAGAAGAGGCCTGCTACCTCAGAGCTACATAGGCAAGCGCCTACTGAAAAGATGTCAACAAACCTTACTGCATCTGATAGTTCGCGAATCAGGCCTGCCATCCTTAGTCGGACAGATGAACTTTCTTCCGAGGCTCTTTCCTTTCTTCCTCCCGAAGTTCAGACAGCTACGATGACCTTCCACAAATATTGGACTGATAAATGGAAGTCTTTTGTTGAGACTAGGGATGCGATGGATGTGGTGGCTACTGCCTTAGCCCATTCCTCACTGTCTTACGGTATGATGATAGTGGTTGAGGCTCTTTTCAAAAATTTACAAAGTAAGAACCGTGAGTTCATGGGGAAGGCTACCCAATCTGAAGAGGTAGCCAGAAGGCCCTGGTAGTAGCTGAGGTGGCTAAGAAGAAAGTAACAGAAGGGTTTGCCAAACTTGCTTTCGTTTTGGCAGAAAATGAATCCTTGAAAAAGGAGGTTCATGAGTCACAGAGTGAGGTGGTTGCCTTGATGAAGCGGGTGGATACTTCTTATGCCCACCAAAAACTTGCTGTCGAAACCCTTGAAAAGGCCAACCAAGAAAATACAGAGCTGAAGCGAAAGATGGAAGAGCTGACCTCCCGGGTAACTGGCCTTATTAAAGAGTTGGAGACTGTTCGTATCGATGTTGAGCTTACTAGCAGAAATGCTGAACGGAATTTCTTGGCCAACTTTCACCTTACCGAGCATTATCAATGATTTGGTACATACTGGAGAAGATATGCTTACAACGAAGTGATTGACTAGCTGGAGGTGCATAACCGGGAGGTCCAGACTTCTGATTTAAGGGCTGAATTCTTGGAGGATGAAGTGGAAGAGGGAGAGGAGCCTTAGACTCCTGCAAAGGTAAAGGATGTGGCAGAAGCAAATGAAGATAATGTTGAAGAGGCTAATCCTGCTGAGGCTGGGGCCATAGTGCCTTTTGATCCCCTCAGTCCCCACCCCTTCAATAAAGTGTAAGGACTTCGGTCCAAATTATATAAATCAACTCTTTTCTAATAGAATCCAACACTTTTCCTTTTGTTGACAATGTATGATTCTAATGTGGATGTTTGGTCTTGATGGTTCTTTCGTTGCTATTCGCCAATGATTCCTGATTTTTAACAACTTGCTTTGTTAACACTTTCTTGATCAAGCAGGTCATTTAGTCATGTAGTAGAACTTTCTTTGGAACATTGTGTGTTCAACTTAGAAACAATTAGTGTCAACGAGCTTCAACATCACTAACCTCACGTTGAACGTTATCTAGATAGGTATTGACAAATTTAATCACGTAGATGTTACCTTCATCTTATCAGACATTCCTTGGTTTATTTTATAATGACTAGAAAGTCATGTGCTTTTTTATCAGCATATTTTTTTTAAGGTGGTAACAAGGAGTGACACTTCTGTTGAGGATGAGGTCCTTATAGATTTTCAACTTTCCTTAGATCCCAATTCTACTGAGGCTATTGAGCCGATTTGCCTGCATCGTCAAAATCGAAACACCATTTCATTAAGTCTTTTGAAGCGATGATATGTAACATTTTTTGAAGTGGTGATATGTAACAACCCAGTCCCCCAAGTTCAGGCATAGATATTCATGCTATACATGGAATTTAAGTAGTGGACTAGGTTTCGCTGGAAATAGGATGGGATAATTTAAATGCATAAGGCTGGCCGATGCTGTAAGCCTCACAAAGTGGAATCTGATTCATTTATGAAACTACTGAGGTTGGAAGTCGTCACTTCTGAACCTGCAGAGGCTGTAAGCCTTCAAGAAGAATAGGCTGGTTCAAGCACGTGATTTGATGGTTTTGTATGTTTCCAAGGAGGCAGTTATACTGGACCAGTTCCCAATACACGCATAGCCATATTGAATTAAATGTACAAAGATGGCTAATCATTTGCTTATGCGAATTCTAGGAATCATCTACAGGCTGATGCTTCGTGAGATACATGCGTTGATCTGGGGCGTTGATAAGAAAAAACCTTTTGGATTCTGTGGCCCAGATGGCACGAAAATTTAGACGCAAATGATCATCATGAATTTAATCCAATGGCTGGGATTCATCTTATTCTTTATATAATATCCAGATTTTTGTTATTCGACACTTTATTTTTGTAAGCCTTGCTGCGATTTCTTGCTGTTTTCCGGCAACAAATTTTCAAACATTTCCTTTTCATTTGTGATTAGACTTAAGAGATATTTCACGAATATTGAATAAATGGCACCCAAGAGAGTATCCCAAACCCGATATGACCACAATTCTTAGTGCTACCTCCCGAAGATCTTCTTCAGGATCTAGGCCAAGGCCAAAGCAACGCGTCATGGATTAAGCCGCGGAAGGAGCAGAAAGAGAGGTCCCTCAAGAAAATCAGCTCACTACTGATGAGGACAATGGAACATCTGAGTGTTCTTCAAAGAAAAGGAAATTGGGGCCTGTTGGTGGGTGTTCCGGTAGTTTCGGAACAATTGTATCTCATGGGAGGAAGGTAACTCCCAAGCAGCCTAAGTTGCTGTAGGTTTCTATTAATGCTACAATCGAAGAACAGCTTCAGGAGGTAAGTGATGACACCGATGATACTACATCAACGACAACAGAGGAGCCTCAAAAGATATTAGAGAGGACCCTAGGAAATTCTGGAAACTTTATGGAGGGACGTGACAACAAAATTGCTTCAACAGTGATAAAAATGCTGCCTGTTGAGGTTCGAGGTGCCACCATGGCTTTTAATAAGTTTTGGACTGAAAGATGGCAAGACTACATGGCCACATGCGATGCAGTAGACCTTACTGCGACCTTGGTGAGCCAAAGTACCAGGACTTTAAGGGTGGCCCTGGAATGTCAGGAAGTTTTGACCGACATTCAGTAGAGGAACAGGGCCTCATATGAAAAATTGAATGTCACCGAGGTTGAATTAAAGAGGGTCAAAGCAGAAGCTAATGAGTTGAGAATTCAGAAAACTAAAGATATAGCAAAGTTGGCCTCCGCTCTTTCTGAAATTGAAGCCATGAAGCGGGAGGTCTATGAATCACAATGTGATGTGGCTTCACCGACCAAAAAGGTGGAGACTTCCGATAACCATCAGAAGCTCCCTGTCGGGGCTCTGGAGAGAGCAAATGCCCAGTTAAATGCCACTGATGGAAGTTGTTGATTTGAAGGTTCTGAAGGTTGAAGATGAGGTAAAGTTAGACTCTACGCTTTCAGAGATCGAGGCCCTGAAGCAAGATGTTCATGAGTCATAATGTAAGGTGGCCTTGCTAACCAAGAAATTGGAGACCTTCATCGACCATCAAATGCTTACCGTCGATGCTCTGAAAAAGGTGAACATTTAGATAGCTACCAGCCAAAATGTCGAAGATTTCATGGAGAAAAAAGTTGGATGGTACGCCAATGAATGTAGGAAGTATGAATTGGATGTTGCCGAGGCGGGTGACATTGCAGTGAGGAGTTACTTATCCAACTTCCATCACACGGAGGAGTATCAACGCCTCGGCTCCTACTGGAGAAAGTTCACTTATAATGAGGTTATCAGCAGGGTGGAGGAATTGTTCCCTGACCTTGATGCTTCGGAATTAAAGGCAGAGTTCATAGAAGAGAAAATGCCTCAGACTTCTACAGAAGATGATTGTGTGGAGGTGACACCAGCGGAAGCTCTATCGGATGAGGTAAATTCCGCCCGCGCCATTGAGGATCAAGTACCTTCCCTTCCCAAAGAATAGGCAAGATTTTGCATTGATTTTATCCTTTGTAATGCCATTGGGCCTCCTATTGTACTCTTTGTTTTAATGAATAAAAAGTTTTATACTTCTACCTTCTTGCCTTTTGAATTGAACATAACCACATTGGAGGTAATTGAACTTAGCTGAATGAAGTTAACCGAATAATCCTTCGGGCTAAATTAAGGGGTAACTGGCTTTTTCCTTAACGTCCAAAACTCGTCGAAGGAAGGCATGTGAGGTCAGCCTCAGAATTCAAGTGAGGTAGTCCCTTCTAGAGATGTTGCCCTCTCTTCCAAGGTTCCTACGCTTCCTTGCATAATGGATGGTTCATCCATACAAAGGCTTCTTCCATGACGTTCAAAACTCGTCGAAGGAAGGTTGTGAGGTCAGCCTCGAAATTTAAGTGAAGTGGTCCCTTCTGGGGATGTCGCCCTCTCTTCCGAGGTGCCTACGATTGGGAAGAGGGGGGTTTCTGAAAACTTACGTTGGGACCAAAAGTTTTATTTATTTGTAAAGGCTTGGAATACCCTCCAACCGTAATTTAAATTCATTGGTAATACATTCATAGGTATTCAACATTCTATGGATGGGGCTGGACTCTTCCATCCATGTCTTTAATCCAGTAAGTACCAAGCCGGACCTCCTTCTCGATGTGATAGGGTCCTTCCCAACTGGGTCCCAAAAGTGTTTGCCCCTGGTTCTTTAGAAGATAAGAAAACTCTCCGTAGCACCAAATCCTCTATCTTGAAGGATCTTTTCTTTACCTTGGCATTGAAGTATCTAGTCATTTTCCTTTGATAGATAGCCATCTTAACTTGGGAATCATCCCTTCTTTCTTCGAGTAGGTCAAGCTCACATCTCCTCATTTCATCGTTACTCACTTCATTAAAGTGTGTTCGTCTATGAGATGGGAGACCCATTTCGTCATGGCTCATAGCCTCTGATCCATATGCCATGGAAAATGGGGTTTCACCAGTGGAGTTCGGCTGGTGGTTCTGATAACCCACAAAACTTGGTGTAACTCATCCACCCAAGCCCTTTTTGAGCCATCAAGCTTCCTTTTAAGGGTATACTTGATTGTCTTGTTTACAACCTCAACTTGCCCATTTGCCTGGGGGTAATATGGAGAGGAGAAATGTTTCTTGATGCCCAATTCCTCACACATGTTCCTAACCTTCTTATTGTCAAATTGTTTGCCATTGTCTGACACAATTGAGTGTGGGATGCCAAACCTGCAAATGAGGTTTTTCCAAATAAAGGTATTAGCCTTAGTTATCTTGGAGAGAGGCTCAACTTCTACCGATTTGGTAAAGTAATCTATAGCGACAATCGCGAAGTTAGCACATCCTCTCCCTTTGGGAAAAGGTCCAATCAAGTCGATCCCCCATTTTGCAAAAGGCCAAAGGTTGGATACCACGTTCAATTCCTGTGAAGGCTGTCTTGGGACGGTGGCGAAACGTTGGCATTTGTTACATTTCTGGGCAAATTGTTGCTCGTCCTTTTTCAAGGTGGGCCAGTAATATCCTTGTCTCAGTACTTTCTGTGCCAACGACCAACCTCCTGTATGATTGCAACAAATACCTTCGTGGATTTCTCTGAGTACATAGTTTGCTTGCTCTTCCCCAGTGCATAGAAGGACAAAGTGAGCAGCCATTCTCCCGAGTCTTTGAGCTTCTTCTTTCTGAGGAGGTAAGGTTTGATCCTTCAAATAGGATATGAGGGGTTTCATCCAAGGAGGTATATCTTCCACCCACATTACAGTTTTTCCAACTTCAATCGAAGGTCTAAGAAGGTACTCAATTGAAACTACTGTGAGTAACTCAGACTCTTTGCTACTCGCCAGCTTTGCCAGAGCGTCGGCATGTTCATTGCAGGATCTGGGTATTTACATTAACTCGGACCTTTCGAAGGAAGGGATGAAACTTCTTACCAATTTTAAGTAGGCTGCCATAGTTTTGTCTCTGGCAGAGAAGTTTCCATGAACTTGACTACAACTAGTTGGGAGTCGCTACTAATGATGAGCCTCTTTACTTGAAGTTCTCTCGCGTAGCCGGAGGCCAACTAACAGGGCCTCATACTCCGCTGCGTTGTTGGTTGCCTTTAAGTTAAATGTTACAGGACAAGTTAGTGGGTGCCCTTTTGGACTAACCAATACAATTCCTATCCATGACCATGCATCTCCAGAAGAACCATCGACTGAGAGCCTCCATATTTGGGGTTTGAAGGGTTCCATTTCTTTTTCAACGTTTGGGACGTGAGTAAATTTCGCTACAGAGTCAACTAGGGCTTGTCCTTTGATGGCTGCCCTTGGTTTGTATGTGACGTCGAATTCGCTAAACTCTGTTGCCTATTTAAGCAGTCTCCCCGAAGCATTAGGTTTCTGGAGCACTTACTTAAAAGGGTAGTTTGTCAGGACATTGATACCGTGAGCCTGGAAATAGGGCCTAAGCTTTCGGGAGGCCGTCACTAAAGCGAGGGCTAACTTTTCCATGTCAGGATATCGAGTTTCTGCTGTAAGGATGGCCGTCTTTCTCCCTTATTAATACTGAACTCAAAGCTTCTGAAGTCGCTGCTAGGTATAAATATAATACATCATGGTTTTTTGGTTTGGAGAGGAGAGGCGCCTGACCAAGGTGCTTCTCTAGCTCCCGTAGGGCCTGCTCGCATTCTTCCGTCCATTGGAATTTGTTCTCTCCTTTGAGGATTTTAAAGAATGGCAGGCATTTATCAGTCGCCTTTGAGATGAAACGGTTGAGAGTTGCGACTCGTCCAGTGAAGCTGTGTACTTCTTTTGGCTTCTAGAGAGACCTCATCTCAATTAAAGCTTTGACCTTTTCAGGGTTCGCTTCAATACCTCGTTGGTTAACAATGTAACCAAGAACTTGCCAGACGACACCCCAAAAGCACATTTCAAAGGGTTGAGTTTCATTTGATACCTTCGCAGAATTTGGAATGCCTCATCAAGGTGTGCAATGTGATCCACCGTCTCCAAGCTTTTTACCAGTATGTCATCCACATAGACCTCCATCGTCCTACCAATAAGGTTAGCGAACATTTTGTTAACCAACCTCTGGTATGTAGCCCTAACATTTTTCAATCCAAAAGACATTGCCTTGTAGCAATAGAGACCCTTGTCTGTGATGAAACATGTGTGTTCTTCATCACGTGGAAACATGGGGATTTGGTTGTATCTAGAGTAGGCATCCATGAAGTTAAGTAGCTGGTGTCCAGCAGTTGAGTCCACCAGCTGATCTGTCCTGGGAGTGGAAAGCTGTCCTTAGGACAAGCTTGGTTTAAGTTTGAAAAGTCAATGCACACCCTCCACTTTCCGTTGTGTTTTTTCACTAGGACTGGATTGGATATCCGTTTTGGGTATACAGATTCTCGGATGAAACCATTATCAATCAGCTTTTTCACTTCTTCTTTAAAAGCCTTATACCTTTCCGGGTTGAGAGCCCTTCTTTTATGCCTGTAAGCCTGACTCCTGGTTCGATGTTCAAATGATGGCAACTGATCTTGGGATTGATGCCAATCATGTCGCTGTGTTTCCAGGCGAACACATCCAGGTTTCTGAGCAGGAAGTCTTTTAACCTCTTCTTCGTTTTTAGGGGTAAATTGCTTCCCATCTGCAAGCATCTCGTTGGGTCCATAGGGTCAGTTGGAAAGATTTTCAATTCTTTAATTGGGGCTGTTTTAAGCTCACAGTCAATAATGTGAGGGTCCAGCTCGTCTAAGTTAATGGCATTTTCAACAGCCTTTTCTTGTTTAGGGACTTGTGTTGCTCCAGATATGTCTCCTTCATCAGTAGCTTCGGTCATGAGGGCATCTCCCCTTGTTCAAGAGGAGTCCCTTCCTCAGAGAGGTCGTCCATATCAACATCAGCAAATATAACATGTGTCCTTGGTTCTGCTTTCCTTAAGAAATTGGAGTAGCATTCCCTAGCTCCCCTTTGATCACCTCGAACTGTGGCAATGCCTTTTTTAGTTGGGAATTTTAAGCACGGGTGATGAATTGAGGTAACTGCCCATAGCTCTTTCAAGGCAGGTCTTCCTAGTACTCCGTGGTAGGTAGATCATTTATCAACTATGAGGAATTCCATGTAATGGCGTGCGACTAAATGTTCCACCCCCATATCTATTGCCAAGGTGATTTTGCCCTTTGGGATGATGTTGTCTCCCATGAAGCCATACAAGGGGGAATTCATTAGGGTTAACTCATGGTCCACCTTCATTTTGTTAAAAGTAGTACCCAATATGATATTGACTGAACTTCCATTATCCACCAACATTTTTTTCAGGCCATTACGGGCTACGACTTTCCTTATTACTAAGGCGTTACAGTGTGGATAATGTACTCCAACCGTATCCTCAAGTGTAAAAGTGATCGATGGAATCGATCTTCCATTCGGAGATTAGTTCACTATGTAACTTGTCATAGCGGGATTGCTTGCCTCCCTGGCGTAGTTCTTTTGAGAATTTCTTGAATCTCCACCCACATGAGGGCCACCATAATTGTGTCAATTTCTCGAATGGGCTCTTGTTCGCTATTTAGTGGGGGACCTCGCCTTTGCCTCTGAATCTCTCTAGGTCTTTCGGTGTCGTTTTCCCTTCTTCTCAGAGGGTCATTTCGATTATGTCGACATTGTTCGTTGTTTCGAGGTGTCTGGCCTTGCCTATTTGGAGTGCTGTTTGAAGGACGTCTTGCAGCATCCCTACAATTTTCTGTCTAATGTCCATAAGATTGATGATATGAGCAATACTGTGGTGCTTCATTCCTATTTCTAGGTTCAATACTTCATCCCCTGCCTTACCCCCTTAGTGGACGCCTCTTGCTGGGTTGACGCTGATGCATTCTAGCACCAGGATTGACTTCCTCATAAGCTAAGGTTAATACCGCGTTGAGAGTGGCTGCGGCTAATACTTGTCTATGGTTCATTGTGGCTTGACTTCCATCAAATGTGAGGTAGGGGCCCTCTCTCTTTGCATTTACGGGGGTGGCAGGCCTTGGCTTGCCCTGTTCCTGTGATCTTTCAACTCTTCATTGAGGGTTTTTCGCCTTATTATTTCTAACAGGGCGTCTTAAATGGCAGGGTCCTTATTTTGTACATCTCTCCAAAAAAGAGAGTTCATGTCCAATCCTCCTCTGAGGACAGTTAAGGCTTTCCTATCCATGACTTGCACGCAGTACGTCATCTCATTAGTAAAGCGTGAAATGAAAATTTTCAAAGATTTACCTTGTTGTTGTCTCATATCCTGCAATCTTTGGATGGGTCTTTCCCTTTCCTTGCTAGTTGCGAAGCGTTTCAAGAAAGCTTTCTTAATTTCAGGCCAACTTTGGATGCCCCCTCTGGTAGCCTGGTATACCAAATTTTCGCTCCTCCACTTAAAGTTAAATGGAAGGCTCTACACTTCATGGCTGGTATGGCCCCTTTCAGCTTCATGTGAGTCTTTTAATTGTTCATATGTTTTGCGGGGTCGCATCTCCCATCACACTTTGGGATTTTAGGGAGTGTGAAGTGGATTAGTATGGGAGCATTTCTTATTGCTTCGGAGAAGGGAGGATGTTCGTCATCATCATCTTGATCACAAGATCTTTGCGACCCTTCTGAATCCTCATCTTCACTTTGGAGAAATTGGGAAGGTAACTGGGAGGTCCCTGCTTCATTCCTAGCTCGGTCTCGTCTCTTGCGTCTATTTCTAGGGGGTTGGACTGGAGGCTCTTCATGGTACATAGGTCGATCTTCATTTGGATGAGCTTTCTATTACCTATTCCTAGGCATTGAAGGAGGATTGGCATGCCTATTTCTAGGCGCCTGTGGCCCTATCCTATCAAAAACACTTGCGGACCTCTGGGCCTATCTTCTGCCTCGTGATTTGGAGGAAAGTTAAGTGGAGATTTGGGTGGTATTTCTGTAGCATAATTGGTCGATGAACCATCAACCTCTCTTTCCCAAGGAGCTTTCAACCCGCTACAACAATACCCAGCTTTTTGGCTTTGACCTCGTTTTTCCCTTGGTAAAATGCTGGAACTTCGGTGAATACATCCTCGGGGACGGTATACTAAGGGGCCTGGTAGCCTCTTTGTCCATGCATGCTCATCAGTATTTCTTGCTTGGCTAGGTTCTGTTGAGTGATATTCCTCATGTTGGCAGCTATTTCCCTAGTAAGTCTAGTTGTGACCCTGTTTCCACCCCTGGAACCTCATCTTCTGGGCATTGGAGGTCGTGGACGGACTGCTGGGGTAACATGTGAGGGTTTCCCTTCTTCAAGGTGTTTCCTCGTCCTTCTGGGGCATTTTCATCAGTAGAACTCATGTCTTAAATGCTCGATATGAAGTTTCTTTCGCCAAACTTAAAAATGTAGCCTGGCCTTTTCTCCACGCGTGCTCGTGGTTAAACGTAATTCGCTTCCCACATACGGCGCCAATGAACTCAAAATATATCGGGCCCACTCTTGCTACGTCAAGTAGGATCCGACGCGTTTATACCGGAATTGAATAGGTAGTTTGACTGGAATGGACGTAGGAGGCACTTTTCGACAAGAGACAAAGATGTTCGAACCTCGGTGGTATAATTATAGTGGTATTCGCGCTATCAACAAATGCCCAATCAGTCTTCCATATTGGATTTCTCTTTTTTCACGGAATATGTAGAAGGATAGATATGGTGTAAAAATGATGACACATTTGTATTCGAATCTTAATCTATTTGCTATTGTATTTGTGGGAAATATAAAAGGAATCAAGCATGTAAATCCTTCTTAAAAGTTTCACAAGATCAATATTATTTCGTGTTTTTCTCTTCCTTTTATATAAATGCCAAATCCCCATTTTTTTCATACAAAGAGGAGCTATTTATACTAATCTAGTTGACGCGGTGATCGTTAAATCCAATTTACGTGGCTACATCTCCCAGACCCAGACTTCACATCACTGTCAATTCGTTACAATTAATATTTGATAAAGGGTCAACCGTACTACACAATATAGCCCGACATACGAACATGGTTTTGTTACATGTCTCATCAATAACTTCTAAAGGATCTCCAAATCCATAATGGCAGGCAGCATCGAATTCAGTTGGATCATGGGTCAGCCTTTGTGGAAGAGCGTCTGGTAGTAAAGGGCCTTGAATATCCTTGTTGAAGCTCTGCGCAGGGCTTTGGGAGCTTCAGTGCTTCGCACATCAGGAGCCTCTGCATTTACATGGATGTGCTTCAAGTAGGCCCCCGACGTTAGGGAGGAAGGGACGTCTGTTAAACAAAGCTTCGGTTCTTTAAAAGAGCCTCGGATAACCATAATTTTAGTTGACTTTTGACCTTGTAACCTTCTCTGAAGACCTCCCAACTGGTTTTCCATTGACTTAACTACTGGTGTGCGTGGCTGCTTACGTGGACATACTGCTTGCGTGGCAGCTCACGTGGAGTGCTGATTTGGAGCCTCTAATTTTGAGGAATAACAATACGACTTAAAACTGTCAATAAGCAAATGCAACTAAATTCGACTAGTCTGCCCATCAATATTATCAATTTCCTTAAGATTTAATCTGGAGAACATTAAATTTACCAAAAACCCATAAACAAATTGTTCAAATCACCCAACATACACAAACAAGATAATTCTCATAACCAACCAAAACACACAAATCTATTGAATGCAGTGTTTAAATATGAAATTAAACTTGAAAAAGATAAACTGGGCTTGTCAAAAAAAAAAAAAAAACTAAATTTGCCCAATTAGTTTTTTTTTAGCGGGTAATCGGTTCGGGGCGGGGCACGTTCGCTAAATACCATACCCGCCCCGCCCCGCCCCGAATCGGGTCATTAAAACCATAACCACCCCAATTCACCATCGGTTCGATTTTTTTCGCCCCATTCGGTTCAGTTAACCGTGATTTTCGATTTTCACAGTTCGAATTACTATCCCTACCTATTAACCTAATTCGGTCTATCATGAAATTGGGAACGAGCATGTTCGCTACACAAAGACCTACAAATAATTAGATGCTTCAAAGCCCAAAATTTAGATCACTTTAAACGGGTTTAACCAAAATTGATAGCATTTAATTTAAGTGGTAATTACATAAAACCAGGTGTTTAAAGATTGATTTTTAAAAATCAAGTTTAAAGTTTATTTATTAAAAAATCAGGTATTTTATTTTACATATCAAACCCTAAATCTATCCAAACCCTAAACTAATCCATTTCTCTCAACTTTCTCACTCTCTCACCATTTCTCTCCACTCTCTCACCGCCCACTGCCTCCACTCTTTCACCATTTTCCTCCACCGCCGCCGCCTCCACTGCCACCATTAGTCTCCACCATTCTCCCTCTCCCTCCTCCTCTCTAGCAACGTCTAGGCGCTGCTACCAGTCACAGTAGCGTCGCGACACTGGCAGCAACGCTTTGACGCTGTTGTAAACGATAGTAGTGTCTCGACGCTGCTGCCGTTCACAGCAGCTTCGAAGAGATGTTGTGGGTGTGTAGGTCGACGTCGCGAATTTGTGGTAGTAGTTGTGGGTGTATGGCGGATCAGAGTTGAGGGAATCGGAGAGGCAACGGATTTGTAGCCGTTGTTGGTGGATGATAGGTGTGTCTGGCTGTTGTGGATGTGTAGCTAATAGGTGTGTCTAACTGTTGTGGGTGTGCTGCGAACGGGACGCTATTGTCGTTCACATCATGTGGTGGATCTGTTGTGTGTGTGGTTGTAGGAATCCGTGTGGTGGATGTGTGTGTGGGGAGGTCGTGTGGTGGAACTGTGGTGCGGTCCTTTTTTTGTCATTGTTGTGGCGATGGTTGTGGTGATGTGGTCTATAACCAACTATTTGGTTGATTTGTGATCAAGTGTTGGTGGTGTACTGATATTGGAGGACGGGTGTTTGGGTACGTTCGTGGTGCTACAGGTGGCAGTTGACAGTGGTGCAGGTGGAGGATCAGGCGGATTTGGTGATTTTGATTTTCCGAATAAAAATATAATCTGTGACCTTAAAATTTGGTAATCCATGACCACAAATATAATCCGTGACCAACCATTTTATTATCCCTGACCTAAAAATTATATAATCTGTGACCAACTAATTTGAAAATCTGTAACTGTGCGACCTATAAATTTTGATCTGTGACCAACTAAAAATTTGTGACGTATAAAAATTATTATTTGTGATTGAAAAATAATATGTGATTATCTAAATTGTGAATCTGTGATTATACTGTATAAATTGCCGAAATCGAAGCAGTAGTCAGAATAAAGCTGCTGCGAAATGGTCGCCGAAATAGTCGACCAAGTAATTGTCGGAATCGGAGCAGCCGTCGAAATGGTCGTCGGAACGTTCGTCGAAGAAAAATGGTGGCCAGAACAGTCGCCAAAATAGTCTCTAGAACGATAGGGATGGTGGAGGTGAGGTGAGTTAATTATATTATATTAGAATTAAGTATTTAATAATTAATTAATAAAAATATTTTTAATATATAAATAAATACCTGAGTTTTGCATTTTTAAAGTTGACACCTGAAAATTGAATTGTGTCAAAGTTAATACATGACTTTTGAATTTTTCCCTTTTTAATATACAATAATTCGCATATAAGCCCAAATGATCGATTAAAAATCCTTACAGTAATAATAGATCATCCTTGACCATTAATTTTGGTAAATGAGTACTAGTCTTTAAATGGATCTCTATATCTTACTTCCAAAGATGTGTTTCAACCAACATACTGTTAGTTAACATGCATCGTTAATAGATAACAAATACCATTCTGGAAATCAACATGACAAGAAACTCAAAGAGAAGATAAGAGAACACTGCTGAGAGTACGCTAACCTCTCTGAAACTCTGAATCCCTGTTTACCACCCAAAGTACATCTTATATTGACAAGCAATCCTCAAGCCCTTTTCCTGCAATTCAGTAGCAAATGCACACAAGGAGATGCCAACACTATGTTCACTAATATTATTATATTAATGCCCTCGGAAGTATGATTAATGCAAAACGATAGGCACCTGTTCTGAATCACAGTGACAAGATTTTCATCCTTTAAAAACATTGGGCTCGGCAAAGTACCAAGGAACCCTGTCGAGTCTTTTGCCGGAGAGAAGGGGTTGATTGTGAGCCAACCCTTGAGACATAAAATTTCTTGTAAACAGCATATGATGTGGTGCCTCTGAGTCTTATATAACAATTACAAGACTTCCCAATGCTAATATATTATGATTTTTGTGGGATCTATCATCTATATGAGCTTTTGACATTGTATTATCTTTTACATTTAGTGGACTATTAATTTAGAACTTTATTTTCAAATTAAGATGGACAAAGATTTTAAGTGAGATTTTGATTCAGGACCGTTAGTAGTGCAATAATGTTTTTGCAGCAGCGGAATGGAACCTAGGGCATCTCGATCGATACTTTTTCATTGTTCAAACTCAACAATGTTATCTTATATATTGGCACTTATGATGTCAAGATTTCGAGTCCTATCTTAAATGATGAATCAAGTTAAATCATAAACACCTTATCTGTTGTTCATTTGTTTCTTACGTGGAGTATTATTATAAATACTTAGAATGATTAAGATTATTGTTTTCAAATATATTGAAGCTTTAAATTTGAATAAAAGACTTGTTACAGTATTTAACAAATATGTACTCACAATAAATCAACATATACTCGATATTAATGGTAGCAACTATACAAGAAACTCTTCATCATAGTCCATTTCAATGTTGGAACGAATAATCAACAAAATTTCAAACCACTGCTTAAAGAAACAATTACATTCGGTTGCAAAAGGTTGAAGCTCCAAAATGCACTTCACATTTTTGCTCAAGAAAGTACAACCAATTTTTTTTCTTCAATTCAAAACCCTAATAACAGTTGTTGGTATTGGATTATTTTTTCTTTATATCCCATGATTACTAATATATAAAGGATAATTGCATTCTCCACACATAAATCCTCTCTTAGAAGATATTATGTTTGTCTTGAAATATGTACATCAACCACCTTGTACTACGAAATCTAAGTCACACAAAAAAGTGGCCGTTTTTATAAAAGAGCATAATTCTCTATTTACATCAAAATTGGCCCAAAATTTCAAATATTTTTAAGTTAGACCATTTCTCAATATGCAATCCTATTTAGGACTACAAATCCAAATTACCCTTAAATAATGAGGTGCCATCGATGAAATGAGATGGGGTCTTTACTCTTTAGTCGTTATTATTTGGTATTTAGTCGTGTGAATTTCTTTATGGAACCATTATATATGTGGTTGTGGTTAGAGATGGCAAAAAAGCTCGTCGACTCGGACGGTTCGGGCTAGGCTCGAAAAAAGTTCGAGCCGGGCCCGGCTCAGTTACAATGAGCCAAGGCTCGGGCTGAGCCTCATTTTTTTTTTATCAGGCTCGACTTGCTCAGCTCAGACCCAAAAAAACTCGGCACAAAAAGCTTAAGTCAAACTCGAGCTTTTTTTATTTAATTTATAACATGTAAAAACTGTACAAATTTTAAATTTTTAAGTAAAAAATGTAGATTTGACATAAAAATAAAATAAAACTCGAGCCCGCTCGGTTCGGCC
>CAIGRO010267012.1:0-10040 GCA_903798355.1 Fraxinus baroniana
TTGAACCCTCGTTGAAGCCAAACCCTCGTTTAGCAGAATAATGGTTTTAATGTAATGGTTACTTAGTATTCAGTTTAATGTAATGGTTACATAGTTTCTTTTTCTTTCTCTTTCTGATCATGCTTATGCTTTAAGAAATTTTTATTCGCAATATTGATGGGATTGGTTAAAACATGTTTTTCAAAAAATCGATAAAAAAAATGTTATAATATCAATTTCTTCAAAAGTTTCTATCGATTTACCAATGAAACAAAAATGAAGTGACATATTAGAATCTTAGACGTTAATGTACTAGAAGTAAAATTTAATTAGTTATTGTTTGCTGTACCGTGAAGTGAAGGTTAAGGGCGTGTTCGGTAGAGATTAAAATCGGATTAAAATTGAAAAACTGATCGTTATTCTTGACTTTTATTAGACGAGTGAGACCCAATAACGACTATATTTTCAATTTTAATTGAATTTTAATCACTCCCAAACATGCTCTAAATTGATCTATATCTTTGGATATTCGTAGAGAAATCTCTCGCCTGCACTTAATCTAAAAGTATAACTTACTTGTAATTTAAGTTCAAACATGGCATGGACATCATTAATATAATAAATATACAATTGTGGTACACAAACAGACTCAAACACATATTCAAAAATGGGGGATACAGTGTTGACACATGATTAAACAATTTAAAAAAATAAAAACACCTACCAATTATTATCTGCCACATCATCATTTCATCCATCCCGATTCCCGAGTTTGTCCGGTTAGCATTAATAATAAATATATTGACGACAATATACAATTGTGGTACACAAACAGGCTCAAACACATGTTCAAAAATGGGGGATACAGTGTTGACACATGATTAAACAGTTTAAAAAAATAAAAATACCTACCAATTATTATCTGCCATGTCATCATGTTCATCCATCCCTATTCTCGAGTTTGTCCAGTTAGCATTAATAATAAATATATTGACAAAACGTTGCCCATGATTGTAGACATAACCAAAATGTTTTATCAGTACCTTAACTGGGTGGCACTAGGCAAGTGGTGGGGCCCAACCCTGAGACATATGGTCTTTTTCTAATCACAACTTCCTTGATCAGTCGAGACCGGAGATTTTCTTCGCGAGATAATTCTTCAAGTCGATAACAATAGCTGTAACTAAACTGGCAAGGTTAATTCCTCGACCTTAATGTCACCTCTCGAATCTCGACCACAAACTCATGAATCACGACAGTTTGCAAGTCGAACACTTGATTACTTCTAGAATTCAAGGATATAACGGGTTAGAGTCTCTTGAATGAGCACGGCATCCTTCTACTTCCCCTCCCTAATTAACCTATTCTCATCTTGAATTTTCATATAAATTTTGTGTTCTTATTTTTATTTTGAGTAATTAGCACATAATATCCTTACCTTTCATTATTATTTTGAAAAACATCATTACCTTAATTTTTTTTTATTTTTTGCATTTTCTCCCTTATTTCCTTCTTTCATAATGCAAATCATTTTCATCCATTTTTTGAATTAAACAATGTGAATTGACGATTATATCATTCTATTTAAATAAAGTAAAAAGAAAAAGAAAAAATTAATTGCAATCATAGTTCCAGAATTTTTTTAATAAAAAAAAGTGAAAACGAGTTTCAAATAAATTATTAAAAGGGTAATTAGCACATAATGTCCATACATTTCACTATTATTGTGAAAAATGTCCATATATTTAATTTTTTAAAATTTTCACCCTTAATTACATCTTTAATTAGACAAACCATTATTTCTATCCATTTTCATCCAATTTCTCAATAAAAACTGTGAAATGACGAATATATACTCCTATTTAAATTTTGAAAAAATGAAAATTAAAGAATGGATAGAAAGGATAGAAAATGAATAGTATTAATGGTTTGAGCAATCAATTGTATAATTAAGGGTGAAAATTTCAAAAATGAAAGGTATGGACGTTTTTCACAATAATAGTGAAAGGTAAGGACATTACGTGCTAAATACTTTTTTACTAATTTATTTGGGACCCGTTTGCATTTTTTTTAAAAAAAATTGTAACTTTAATTGCGATTAGTTCTTTTTTCTTTTTATTTTATTTAAATAGAAGGGTATACTCGTTAATTCACAGTTTTTAATTGAGAAAATGAATGAAAATGATTTTTTTCGCAATGAAAGGTAAAAATAAGAATGAAAATGCCAAAAAAATATAAAAGATAAAAACGTTTTCCACAACAATAATAATAATGAAAGGTAAAAACGTTACGTGATAATTACCCTTTTATTTTATATATTGATTATTCTCACTTTTTTGTAACAAAATATGTAAATGAAAATAAATTATCTAATAAAAATTTCTTATCATTTTTTTTTTATCTAAAATAAAATATATAAAATGTAACTTAATCACTGAAGTTTTCTCTTTTTTATTGGCCATGTCAAGACTCAAGGATGATTTTCGAAGTCAACAGAATAAGTCTATGTTTGGTTTAACTAAAAATTAATTTTTTATTAGATTTTTGATAAAAATTAATGAAATGTATGATCGAGAAGTTGATAGTAGTTGTAAATTTTATAAAAAAGTGTGATTGAAAATGAATTTTAAAAAAACCAGGGCTTAATCTAATAGAAAAACTTTAACAATTAGAGAGGCTGACCTGTACAGATAATCTCAACTTTTGGCACGTGATAAAGTTCCTTAGTTGATAATCCTCTAATGATAATCTGCCAGATTAGCTGAAAAGGATGGCCATGTCCATGGCTCCCAGTTCGTCCACCTTGGATAGCTAGACCCTGTACACACCACTATATAAAGAACCTAAAATTGGGAGCTTATAATCAAGTTGTAGGCAAGGCCTAATCAATATATAGTAGTTTGGTAAGGGTAATGGGAGAAGCTTCCATGGAAAGTCCCAATTTAGATAAGAAACTGACATACTCTGATGAAGTTCCCGACATGATTTTTGGGTTTTTGGAGGAAGGTGAGTTTTCAGTGAGTTCTTTTGAGTCTAATGTTGAAACTATTGACGAAGAGGATGAGGAGGAGAATACTAGCAAATCCGAGGAAAGCAAGGCTTTCTGGGAATCGCAAGAAGATCTTCTACAGGTAAATATTCCACATAAACCCGACAAATATTTCATTTTGTCACATGACATATTTGTCACACGTTTCTCTTTCTTAAACATGTCTAGTCGTATAAACAAATCCTTTGTATCTAGGGGTTTGTCCAGCATAATTCTAATTTGTACGTGATTGTTTTCATTGCCAGGCAACTTTATATAGAACTACAGCCCTTGAGTCAAAAATTAGGCAGGCCACGAAGGATGCCTTAAGGGAGTTAGAATCCGTTGGTGTAAGTTGTTCTTGCCGGAAAATGATAGCAGGTGGTTGCCGGAGCTGTAGACAGAAAGAAATCCGTGATCACCTTCAAACTGCAGGGTTCAACTGTGTTATATGTAAGTCCAAGTGGAGAAGTTCGCTTGAAATCCCTGCAGGTAACTAAAATCATATCCATTTTAGTGTCACTCGAGTACTAAAAATTAAACAGAATCCAAGTTAAGCAAGTTTTATATTTATTTTCCAGGTGAACACGTCTATCTGGAAGTGCAAAATCCTTCCAAGAAAGAAGAGGTGAAAGTGATTATCGAATTGAACTTTCGCGCAGAATTTCAGATAAGTCGATCCAGCGAAGAATACAATCGGCTAATCAAAAAATTGCCGGAGATATACGTTGGAAAAATTGAAAGGCTTCGAAGTCTAATAAAGATATTGTGTTCAGCATCCAAGAAATGCATGAAGGAGAGAAAGATGCATATGGCACCATGGAGGAAGCACAAGTACATGCAAGCTAAGTGGCTTGGCACGCCTCAGGTTGAGGCAGCCGCGGCACCAGCAACCTTGACCGTGGATCACGGCTTACAGCTGCGAAAGCCAAGGGCTTCCATGCTTACCTTCGATTTGTTTGAAAACTTTGCAGGCCTGCATTCTAATGCAATCAAAGTCATCTGATAATGGGAATTAATGAGAGTTTTGCATTTGTAGTAACCATGGAAAGATCTATGTAGTACTTCCACTCAAGTTTTGCAAAATACTATGTACTTCTATGGTTTTTAATTTTAATTACTAGTAAGTACACACAGACAGACGTACTTACTAGGTTAAACATACCCTTATTATTTATACGTGGAACGTTTTATTAATAAACAACATCTTCAATAATAAATCTTGAAAAAGAGAAAAAACTTTAATTAATTATATTTCATGAAGGGTTTAGACAACCAAATCAATAAATTCATTGTGTCAATCCAACAAGCTCAGTTTGTTGGATTGTATCTGCAACCTTAATTTCTTACAGACTTTGGTTTTCGTTAAGTTGATTCTTAACCTTTAAAGTCCATGTTTGGCCAAGATAAAATTACTTGTAAATAAGTAATTAACTATATTCTTTTTGGATATATAGCTGCATCTTGTCTACGTCGTTTCAGAAATTAAATTAAATTAAATTTTTACAAAGTACCACAGCTACATATTTCAGGGTTTATTATTGTGCATGTTGCATTATAATTATTACTTATTTATAAAACTGATTTTTTTACTCTTTCTCTCAATCTTAAAAACTAATTAAATTTTCTAAAACGTATTTTATGTTGGTAATATACGTTAACTTCTTGCAATTTATTTTACATAAACACAAGGATGCCATGGCACACATTCCCTTCCTAAATTTGTATTTGTGCTTTCTTTTCTGTTCTAATGGTGTTCATTTCTTTTTAACCAACATGACGAGTAACTTAAATATGGAATAAAAAACTTGAGAGAAATATGTAGATAATTTATTAAATATGCACATATATTTTTATATGAGGAATGATCTAGTGAGGATCGATACTTATCTTATGCTAAGCGCCGATAATGTGTCATATTATTTCATTGGTGAATAAATATTTTGTGGGTCTCAACATTTGCATAAATTTGTTATTCGCCAATGAATTAATATGATAAGTCATCGTGTTTAGCATAAGATGAGTGTCAATACTCGTTGGATTATTCATATGTGCGTATGTGTGTGTGCATGGATGTTTATGTTTGATTGTATATATGATTTTATTAGATATGCTCTTAAGAAGTCTTTCAAAAACACAACCGTGTCAAAGTCTTCTAGACTAACCGGCATAACTCTTAAATTTTAAGACAACATATCAAATTAAAATGTATTTAATTTCCATTTCTTTATTAACATTTAACCTATTTTAGATAAACGTTGTTGACTTTGTGTTGCTATAATCGATATTAAGCTTCTAATTAAGAGGCAATAGCGTGGAAATATGTAAAAAATAAAAAATAAATAAAAAATAAAAAATAAAAGGATAGTTCTTTGATCTTATCCATTTTTTGCTTCTGGCCAATAACAATCATTTCGATTAAGTAATCAAACATAATAAAATAATAAAAAGGTTTTTTTTTTATCTGAAGTGTCGTGGCATTTATACTGGTTAAGTTCATCATCATACCAAACAGATAAAAGATAAAGAGCTGATCTTTATAAATGCAAATTATAGATCAAGTGGTTGAAAAGGGTAAAGAAAAGTGATAAAGTGGTCGAATACTTTGTAATTTTTTTTTTACCATAAAATGGTATAAAAAATTAATAACTAAAGCATATCATTATGCTTCAAAAGTGTCTTTCCCTCTGCAAATTTACTGTTATTTCTTTATTGAGATCGTTGTGTCATCCACAAATTGCAAAATCAAATGTATTATGTAAGTAGAAACTATATTGTTCAAGTACAATAAATTCAGAATATCAAATAAATTTCTTAAACTTAAGTTTTACGAATATGTTACCATTATTGTCATTTGAAGTCGACGTCTTATAACATTTAATAGCAATTATTATATATCTATCCATTAAGGTTTCACTGGTAAAAGCTGTAGTCCAGCAAAAACAACCGCCCTCAAATCCTACAGAGTCATTCGTATATTTTAAGATAGTACATATCCTCGTACTCAACTTGTATTAAATTCCATTTTTTTTTCTGTTATTAACATCCAACTATATAAAAGGGATATGGATTAGAGGGACAAAGATGTTACGATCGAGTACACTTTAATTAATCAAAAGCATCATTTTATAATAAATAGATCAATGAATAATTTGTCAGCAATGTTGTTTGAACCTGACGACAGGCAGGCTCCACTGGAAATTTCATTTCTTTCTGTATCTTCATGGGTTTAGGCGTTTATAGTCTAAAATTTAACAAATCATAGTAACTTCAAATACTAGATGAAAACAATTAATTGTTCATATGCAATTCTCTAAACAATTCTTTATCAGTATGCAATTAGATTAATCAAGCATAGAAAGCTCTTATGTTTTGTACTGATGTTTTTTTATTGTAATCACCAAATCTTCTTGTGAATATGCATGAGGCTCCCACTGATAAAATTCAGCAAGAGAGGAAAATAAGCTGAGAGGGAGAGAAATTTACTTTATTGATAAACTGAATTAAATTCTTACATCAGGTAGCAGCCATATTTATACAAGGAATCATCGGCTGAAATTAACAACTATGCTAACTAGAGAACAGAAATTTCAACTAATTTAAACAGCAATGAACTTCTAACAGAATTTAGTTAACTATAACTAATTTTCCCTCTTTTCTTTTGCTTTGTCATTTTCTTCCTTCTGTTTCATTTCCATGCTGTCAATTCTGGATTCGATACTCCAACACCCCCCCTAAAGATGGACGAATGTTAATAATGTTCATCTTGCGAAGGTTATGATGGAAGAGTAAAGAACCAAGGGGCTTTGTAAAAATGTCAGCAAGCTGAAGCTTTGATGGGATGTAAAATATCTTGATTATGTTCTGTTGCAATTTTTCTCTAACGAGATGACAATCAATTTGGATGTGTTTAGTTCTTTCATGTTGGACCGGGTTTGTCGCAATAGACAAAGCTAATTTTCTATCTGTATAGAGAGACGCAGGCTGAGGGTGGCTAATGTTCAGATCATCCAGAGCATACAGGAGCCATTGGATTTCACAAGTAGTGGTTGCAAGAGCTCTGTATTCTGCTTCAGCAGAAGAACGACTAATAGTAACCTGCTTCTTTGATTTCCACGAGATTAAGGACATTCCAAGGAATATTGCAAAACCAGTGACACTCCTCCAAGTATCGACACAGCCTGCCCAATCACTATCAGAGAAGGCCTTTAGATGGATGTCTGAAAAAGCTGGAAAGAAGAGGCCTTGCCCTGGTGTGACCTTTAAATAGCGTAGAACCCTAGTAGCAGCTTGAAAATGACTCACAGCAGGAGAGGCAAGAAACTGGCTGAGCATTTGGACAGAATAGGCCAAGTCAGGCCGTGTGATGGTTAAGTACAGCAACTTACCTACAAGCCTGCGATAGCCAGATGGAACATCATGCAAAGGAGTGTCAGTAGAGGAGAGTTTCAAATTGGATTCCATAGGGAAAACGACAAGCTTGGAGCCAGTGAGGCCCGTTTCTTCCAGGATATCGAGAACATATTTTCTTTGACAAAGGGAAATACCATTTTTGGATCTAGCCACCTCTAAACCAAGGAAATATTTGAGTTTACCAAGATCTTTGATGGTGAATTTGTCGTGCAGAAAATCTTTTAACTGTTGGATTTCCAGTATATTGTTGCTAGCTAAAAGAATATCATCCACATAGACTAATAGTGCAATGAAGGAGTGATCAGATGTTCTGATGAAAATGGAGGAATCAGAGTGACCTTGAGTAAAGCCAAAGTTGAGAAGGGCACTGGACAATTTTGCAAACCATTTCCTGGAGGCTTGCTTTAAACCATAAAGACTCTTTAAAAGCTTACAGGCATTGTGACCTTTAGTGGTAGTCATTCCAGGAGGTAATTCCATGAATACCTCCTCATGCAAGTCACCATGGAGGAAGGCATTGTTGACGTCGAGTTGATGCAAATGCCAGTTTTTTATAGAAGCCACAGTAAGAATCAAACGAATGGAAGTGATCTTTGCTACAGGAGAGAAAGTGTCAAAAAAATCTAGCCCCTCTTGCAGGGTGTATCCATTTGCCACCAGCCGGGCTTTGTGTCTCTCAATAGTCCCATCGGCCCTATGTTTGACACGAAATACCCACCTGCAGCCTATAGTTTTCTTATTTGGGGGGAGAGTAACCAATTCCCATGTTTTGTTTAACTCCAGAGCATTGATCTCACTCTGCATGGCAGCTTGCCATTCAAGAATTTTAGAAGCTTGTTTGAAAGTTCTGGGTTCTGGAGGAGAAGAGATAGAGGCTAAGAAGGCTTTATGTGACGGAGACAGTTGTTTGGTGGAGATGAAGTGTTGAATAGGGTAAGGAGTGCCTGTTGATGAACAACAATTAGAAGGAAGATGAATATTACCTGCCATTGTGGAACAACCGTATGAAGTCGAGTCCTGGGATGACAATTGAGCTGAAGAGACTGTACCACAGTAAAAATCTTACAAATGGGCTGGAGTGTGTCGAATTCTGTTTGATTTTCTGGCTGGTGGATGATCTGCAGGAGATGATATATGTTGATCAAGATGTTCTGATGAAAATGGAGGAATCAGAGTGACCTTGAGTAAAGCCAAAGTTGAGAAGGGCACTGGACAATTTTGCAAACCATTTCCTGGAGGCTTGCTTTAAACTATAAAGACTCTTTAAAAGCTTGCAGGCATTGTGACCTTTAATGGTAGTCATTCCAGGAGGTAATTCCATGAATACCTCCTCATGCAAGTCACCATGGAGGAAGGCATTGTTGACGTCGAGTTGATGCAAATGCCAATTTTTTACAGAAGCCACAGTAAGAATCAAACGAATGGAAGTGATCTTTGCTACAGGAGAGAAAGTGTCAAAAAAATCTAGCCCCTCTTGCAGGGTGTATCCTTTTGCCACCAGCCGGGCTTTGTGTCTCTTAATAGTCCCATCGGCCCTATGTTTGACACGAAATACCCACCTGCAGCCTATAGTTTTCTTGTTTGGGGGGAGAGTAACCAATTCCCATGTTTTGTTTAACTCCAGAGCATTGATAGCTTGCCATTCAAGAATTTTAGAAGCTTGTTTGAAAGTTCTGGGTTCTAGAGGAGAAGAGATGGAGGCTAAGAAGGCTTTATGTGACAATGACAGTTATTTGGTGGAGATGAAGTGTTGAATAGGGTAAGGAGTGCCTGTTGATGAACAACAATTAGAAGAAAGATGAATATTACCTGCCATTGTGGAACAACCGTATGAAGTCGAGTCCTGGGATGACAATTGAGCTGAAGAGACTGTACCACAGTAAAAATCTTGCAAATGGGCTGGAGTCTGTCTAATTCTGTTTGATTTTCTGGCTGGTGGATGATCTGCAGGAGATGATATATGCTGATCACTAGGTGTTGGTATCTCATATGAGTGGTGATGTGTAGGAGATAGATCATCATTTATCGAAAGGGTCTGGTACAGGGAACAAGGAAGAGTGTTGTTCAGAAGTTGTAGGAATATGTTTGAAAGGAAAAATGAATTCATGAAATGTAACATTTCTTGAGACAAATATTCTGTTTGTGTTGATGTCCATGACCTTATATCCTTTAAAATCGGAAGGGTAGCCTAGGAATGAGCATTTGGTGGCTCTTGAATCAAACTTTTGTCTGTGGTGTGTTAAGGTGGAAACAAAGCAGAGACATCCAAAGACTCTCAGGTGTGAAAGCTTTGGAGGTTTATCAAATAATATTTGGATAGGAGATTTATTTTGGAGAAGAGGTGTAGGGATTCTATTGATGATGTGGGCTGCAGTTAGTACACAGTCACTCCAGAAATTGAGAGGCATATTTGCTTGAAACAGTAGTGCTCTAGCAGTGCCTCTCCACGATTCCATTTTGTTGGGGAGTCTCTACGCAGCTCTTTTGATGTAATATGCCATGTTTATGGTAGAATTTTGTGAGACAGAACTTAGGGCCATTGTCTGACCGTATGGTTTTGACAGAGGTAGAGAATTGATTTTCCACCATTCTGCTGAATGTTTTGAGTAAATGTGGAACA
>CAIGRO010267069.1:0-12819 GCA_903798355.1 Fraxinus baroniana
TTATAATCAACCATAGGTCAACACGATCTCCGTGCTACGTGGAGATCTTATTTCTGAGTAGAGACACGGAGATTATACTCCCCGTCGAGGGCAACCCACGAGAGACACTGCCCCCTCGACCCCCGCGATGTGACTGGACAGGTCGATCCCTGCCTTTCAGGGCGTTGCCCAATCTACCCCCTCGACTCCCACGACCTGGATAGGTCAATCCCCGTTTTGAAGCGGCGGACCATTTGCATAAAAATAATAAATAAATTATGAAATATTTGTTATTTTTGGTACTTCATCTACACTTGAGCTATCTCTCTCTCTCACACACATACAAGCACAGGTAGTGTTTTCGTTGACATTTCATTTTGGTTTAAATGCTGAACAAATAGGATTATACTACTTGTGCATTATGGATACCATTATACATTATGGCATCCATAATGTACTCCAAACATAGCACTAACAAATATTGAGTTTTTGACTCATTTTAGGCCTTTGTTTATTTATTTACTTTTCTTGAAGAAAAAGATAAAATCAAATCAAATTCAAGACTCGTTCAAACATAAAAAAGTGTTCGCATAGCTTCAATTAATTAATATGTACAAGTATTCATCTTGCCTTCTGTTTTGGAACCAATTTTCAATTCGCCTTCCATTATAGAGAAGATAAAATCAAATTCTTCAAAATAGAAAAGAGGCTGCGAACGTCTTTTTACAACTTCTTTGCTATACATTTTCATTTTTCGATGCATGCTTTACTATTTAATGAATCAAATATTTCTTACTCATATAAACCTGCAATCTTTATGTCTGTCAAATGTTTGATGTTTTCAATTTTATTTTTGATGTTTGTGCAGTAATATCAGTTTTTGAAATAATCAACTTGTTAAATAGACGTAATAATATGCTCCCAATACTTTGAATAATTCAAAAAATCTTAAATTTCTTTTTGTTAACATTTATAATTCCTACACTAATCAAAACGCAACAAATAAAAAATTCGTGCAACACACGACTAGTTATATAATATTTATGTATAGATGAGACGTGACAGAGAGTGAAAAATGTATATATAGTAGTTCCGCCTTTCTCATTGTCAAACGAGTTCACTCAGCAATACTGTCTACTGTCATTTGTGAGACGGAAGCGGGGCAACGGCCATACGTGGTTGGCGCGTGTTCAGTGTACAATCTTCAGCTCTTCTGTATTTTTCCCCGCTTGTTGCCCGACCCCCGCCGCCAACCTATCACACTGAGATATCGCAAGCCAAAGAGTAAAGGTCTTGCCCTCTTCCTCTGTGCGTGAGTTTTTTTATCAAATTCTCCAACTCTAACCGCCATTTCGGGGTATTACCAGGCTGAATTTTTTTATTTTTTTTTTCATTCTGTGTTCAAGTTTTCTTTCGTTCATAATTTCAATCCATAAATATGCTATCTGATATTGGAAGAAGTTTCTTTATGCAGATCAATGTTGTATGCAATATCTTCACCGAGAATTTGTATCTCTACTGTATCTTATCCAAAAATTGGAACCCCATGTCTTCCTCGAGGGCAGTTGGCTTCAACTAGGCTTCGCGCATTGGCTTCATTACCAGAACCAAATGGGGATAAAATTGAGTACACTCCATGGCTGATTATTGGCTTGGGGAATCCAGGAAACAAGTACCATGGAACCCGGCACAATGTAAGAGCTCGTACTCTCAGTTAGTTCAATTTGTTTAATTTATTAGCATTTATGTTGTTTACTTGATTTGATTATTATTAGAGAATGTTTGAACTTTTTCTTGTTCCCATTTCAAGGGTTATGAATCTGATTATTTGTTATTTACGGGTCTTTTACAAAATTAGGTTGGGTTTGAAATGATTGACCGCATCTCTCAAGCAGAAGGCATTTTGATGAACACCATACAGTCAAAAGCATTGATTGGGATAGGTGCTTATTTAGCCTTTTCCAAAACGTTTGCAATTCCCTTTACCTGAGTTCCATCCACTTTATTGTTAATAATTCGTTTCGTCATTGTGACCTTTATTAATGAAGTTTTAATGCAATCAATGCAGGTTCCATTGGAGAGGTGCCGGTATTGTTGGCCAAACCTCAAACATATGTGAATTTTAATGGAGAATCAGTATGTGCTGTTGAGTGTTTTGCATTTTGCTTCTTGTCTTGGAATATTATGTTTTTCCTAGTTGCTGAATAAACATATTCAATACTCTGATCATAAATATAAGGTGACGTAAAATGTCAGTGACTTTGTAGAGTTGAAGAATTTGTCCTGTTTGTTTTGGCTACTGTGTAAGAGTTCATCATGGTAACATAAACATGTGACAATTGTTGCTACTCTGGTAACTCTGCATAGAATGTTCATGAAAAAAGTTAATGTTATCCTGCAAGCAAGAGCATATATTGAAATAAGGTTACCTATTTTGGTGTTTGAATTTTGATATAAGATGATGTACCAATTAATTCATACTACCAACCTATCCGGCAGGTTGGTGAGGCCGTTAGCTCTGTTAATGTTTTGTATGCACAAAATTTAAATAGCGGTAGCATGGGATTTGTCTTGTTTTGTACGCACAAAATTTAAATAGCAGTAGCATGGGATTTATCTGTGTATTTTATAGCAATGAAAAACCATCTAATCCATCACTCTTTACTTAAAGGATGCGTGCTTAAATATTTAAGAACTTACTTTGAGTTCCTTCCTGAAGTTTCTTCTAGAATGGAAAAAACAAAAGAAAATCTGCAATTGTTTTGCGTCTGGAGTTTTATGTTTTCTATTTGGGAAATGTCCTTCCCTTCGTTACTGGTTAGAGCTGTAAATTTTATGTTTGCAAACCATCTGATATATAACTACTTCTTTCGCAGTGGTTATCTCTTGGTGGTACACCGTTTACTGGTCCTTTTTGATGGCATATATAAGCTTCCTTGTTCAAAGATTAACTTTAAATGATATCGTTTGTCTCTTCTATATGTTTCCAGGTTGGGCCCCTTGCTGCATATTATCAAGTACCCTTGCGTCACATCCTCTTGGTCAGCAATTGTTTTTAGTATAAAATTACCATGTATATTTTTATATAATTTTTGAGTAATGAGAATAACTTGTACAATTACTCCTGAGTATTCAAACTGTGCTATTTATTTGAAATTTGATATTTCTACAACTTCTGGAATGGTCCTTGCAGATGTATGATGAGATGAGCTTACCAAATGGTGTTTTGAGGCTTCAGCCTAAAGGTGGACATGGACATCACAACGGGTATTATTTAGCCTAATGATGGTCTGGAAATGCTATTCAATCTTACGAATCACACGATGCTAGCCCATTAATTGATGTAGGACATTTGATGTTTTTCTAAGTTTCTCCTATCTGGTTATGACCTTTGTGTCACGTTGTTAGTTGACATGGGGAACAGATAATCAACTACGATTTCTATCTTATAAATGTGAGTGATTTTGTGCTCCCAGTAAAGAAGCCATGTAATGGCCACATGAGGAAAATTCTTTGCAATTTAGTATCTGTGAAATCATTTTTAAAAATTTGTACATGTAGTTCCATCTCCGCCAAAATTTTGGTCCATATTCTTCACAGTATTTATTACAAAGTTTTAGATGATTAATCGGTACTTCTTCATGTTCAGTGGACATATTTATCAAAGTGAAAAAAATTCCTCGTATGCAGCTAAGCTACCTGATCCTTGATTTCTGACATTTTAATATCGAGTCAAGTTATGTGATTAATAAAAAAAAGGAAGACTGAGTGCCATTACGATGAATGAGCCAACCAGCCAAATATGCTTATCAAGAGTTAAGACGACTTTCTTCTGTATTTCTTTTTTGTTCACTGTCTCATATGAGTTTTATGTTTGAAGGTATTTATATCTCCTTCTAGCTTTTCTTTTTGTGGTGAATTATTGTAACTTTCCCCTGGCACGCATGAATTTGCGTTGGAACTCAAATGACTTGGATTGAGGTTAAACTTCTGATATAAAACAGATGTATGTGCACAGACCTGTACATGAATATGTTTTAGAACCTTTTAGCTTCTACCAGTTTCGTGCTACTCAGTCCTTGTTCTTGTTATGCTTTCATCAGTTTCATGCTAAAACATTCAGATTATGTCACAAATTGAGACTTTTGGGTTCTAACTTCTGTAACTACACTCCCGTTCTACAACTATATTGGTTGAATAATTAATGATCATGAATGTCCCTATGTCATGCAAGTTCCAGCTATCATGTTCCGATTTTTCTCATTAGTATAATATCTGCACGAAAACATAGTAAGTTTTAATAAACCCCTTCCGATCTTGGAATCACAGAGTGAATAGTGTCATGGAGCACTTAGACGGTCGACGTGAATTTCCACGCTTTTGCATAGGTCTGTTCCTTAATCGCCTTACTTGGCTGCAATAGTATACTTCCAGTTTCAAACCCAAACTCAAATACATCTAATATTGCAGGCATTGGGAATCCACCTGGTACCATGGACATGAAGGCTTATCTTCTTCAGAAATTCAGTGCCAAAGAGAGAGAACAGGTACTGCGTTTCAAATTCAGCTTACAGAGAAAATTGGAAAGTGGTCGTAGTGGATCCTTTTGGCTCTTTAGTTTGTTTATATTATACATTCTATTGTACATCAAAGAGAGAGACACCTGTATCCTCACATATGGTTTGGATCAGTTGAACTTTGCATTAGACTTTCTTCTACATTTAAATCCATTGTAGGCATGAGCCAAGAGTATTTCAAGTACAGAATTTCTAGAGCTAGGGACATGGAAGAATCGAGATTTTTAATCCTATAGGAAATATCACTTATCTAATCATATACTTGGTAGTCGCGGGGTTCAGTTTACATCCATGATGCCTGCTCAAAGGTCCAAATTCTATCGGCTTTATGTGCAGGTGGATGCAGCTATGGAACAAGCAGTCGAGGCTGTGAGAACGCTTGCATTAGAAGGATTTAGCAGTAGAATTACTAGGTTTAATCTTGGGCAGAAGTACAAGTACAACAAAGTTTGAATTTAGGCTTCTTTATTATTGATGAAATGAGTATTTTTATCTTTTGGTAATTTTATATTTTTTTTTAAAATCCAAATTAGCTGGCTCGATATTAGCCATGTGTAAAGCCTCAAACAGCCGTCCTACATGTAAAATGACTTTTTTATGAATAAGTTGATCATAGCTATTTGATCAAAATTGACTTGTACCCTCTGGTTTGGTGATTTAGGCGATCTTGATATGATGTCTCCGCATTTTCCTTCCTGTGTGGGATGTAGGTCATTGAATCCGGGAAGGTTATCAGTTGGTTGGATCGAACTATGTAACCTAAGGAAGGAGGCAAACCAAATCCGAAAAAGCACCTCTCTCCCGGCTAGCCTTGAAAGAGAGGGTGTGTATTAATTAAAATAAACATGTTAATTTATAAAGGTTATTAAAATGAGTTACATTACAAAAGACTATTAGTTCAAATAAAATTTCTAATTGGTCATTAAAATATTAATAACATTAAATTATCTTACATATCTGGTAGCTCTTTTAGTGACATGGACTCCATATCAACATCGACACATTAAACATGGACTTACTGATTGATTGAGCATTGTGTCAATATCGTGAAATTACAAATCTTCCAAATAAAATCAATTCTTAATAGAAAAACTCGCGATTAGCCAACAACAACAACAACAACTGTGACAACAACGAGATTATTCTTCTTCCAACAGTAATCATTGAAAGTATCCTAACCCTAGTTTTAACAAATAATTGAAAGGTTGCAAAGGTCAACTCGAAGGAATCGGTTTAACGGCTACTATGCTGAATGTTAATCAGGTTAAAGAGTAACAAATAATGAGTCAAAAAATACATTTATGTAGCATTTATACGGTCATTATACAAACCAAAGTCCTAACATTATTTATTTTAAGTGGGACCCTCTTTAAATAGGAACGTTGGAAATCATCTTATTTTCTCCTCTCCTCCCTTTTACCATATCTTTACTAGACCGTTGGGAACTCAAATCTTTTAAAGATACAACTACTTTCAAGAATTTTTCCTGAAAATCAAACTGTCAAAGCTTCAAAAATCCTCCATCAATGGCAGAGATTAATGGCTTTCTTCTTCAACAAAACCATATTCTACAATACACCGTTCTCGATTCCAAATCGCTGCTCCTCTCCCAATTTTCTGATTTCAACCAACCACAGTTACTGCAACTCACAGCGGACAGCCTCGTTATGGAGAGAGGTCCCAGATATAAGGAATACTCGGATCTCAGAGAAAAAAGACTAAGAAAGAGGGGCGTAATAGAGCCGAAAATTCCCAGAAAAGAACATGTTCTGACCCCGCCAAAGAAGCAGGTTAAATTCCCAGGGAAGTCGAATTTCACCACACCACCAAAAAGGACTAAAGGGTCTTCAATTTTGACTCAATCTGTGCCGGATTTTTCATCTGCTTTGAGGAAGGAGAATCGGAAACCACCATCAATGCTGACTCCGGTGGCGGAGAAGTCCTTGACACCACCGGCTGGGGCAAAGTGTGGGGGGCTTTATGGGAAATTGGGAGGCGAGAGTAAGTCGGTGAATTCCGGTGAGAAGAGGAGTGGTGGAATTATGACCAGGAAGAGCCATGCGAGTATGGGGGAACTGAAAGGATTCGGTAGTGCTGCTAATAATGCTACCAACGAAGGAAACAGGGGAGGGAGAATTGGTAGAACCCTTTTTGGGCAAAGACAGTTTTGAGTTCAGAAATTTGGATTTTCTTAATGTGAGAACTACTGATATTTCTCTCAAGATCGACTTTATTTGGTTTAATCTTAGTATTTGATTCTGAATATTTTTTATTTCATTACCGTCAGAACTTTGGCTTTAGAATTTCTGTTATAGGTATTCATTTGTAAAGAGTGGAATGTGTTTTTGATTAAAGAATTGAATTGATGAATCTTTTTTCTTGTACAGCCTCCTTGAGTTTTTTGCTCTATAAATTACCGTGGTAATTTCTTGTTTTTGCATCAACAAACTAAACTTCATAGTAAATTCGAGATCAACTACAAGAATCATTGCTAAATTTACTGAAACATCTAAGCAACAACTAAACAATTTTCCATTCGTCAAGGAAAAGAAAATAAGCAAATAGAAAGAAAAGAATGGGAACTTGAGACAGTATGTTAACACCAGCAACTATAAAATACACAGCTTGTACAAAGAGACACCATCTTCCTTTAACTACAGAGGAATGGTAGCAGAATGCTGCATAGTTATAGAGAAATTGAGAAAATTAGTGAGAGCCATATGCAATCGACGGGGAATTCGGCCTGCAGTTCCAAAGCTCTACAACAATCTCATCAACCAAAATCTGGAACAGGTGCATGCCAATTTGAATGCCAATTTCGAATTTTTCGATATCAAAATCTGTCCATTGGCCTAATGAATCACTCATTTCCTTCTCTATCAATTCATCATATATCAAAACAGATGACTCTCCCCACCTTCTGACCTCCTCCACAATATGAAAAATCAAAATCTCCGTGTTCACAACAAATGGCAATTTCGTCGAGACTTTAAACCTGGATAAAGTATATTGACCGAATCTTGAGTCCAAGAATTCTATGACAGAATCAAAAGTAAATCTTCTCAGTTGATTCACCTCTTTGCCATCCTCAGTGTTAAGAAAGCAATCAAGATTCATCTGGAGAACACTTGCTAGTGTTTCAAGCTGGTCGAGGAATAAGTTTTTAATTGAAAAACCTTGCCTTGCAATTGCGCCGGGGGGCGTTGCATTTCCAAACACCAACTCAGCATTCAAAAGAACCTTTTGTGCATAGTCAAGCTTGCTTTCTCTTAAACCACAATTATCAAATTCCATACAGCATAAAAGTTCCGAAATATTTTTGTGGACATCAATAATGTACTCTCTACTACTCTTTGCTATCTTTCCAGAGGTTGCAGAATCTAAAAGGTCATTGTCACGGCAAAGAGACAGTGGATCATCATAGGAGCAATCCAAAGTTTCAGTGAGCATTTTATACCCTGAAATAGTAGTAGCCAATATTAGAAAATAAGGATAGTAACAGTATTTATAAGTTCTAATAAGGGGATTTTTAGTCTTCACAAGCAACAAAATCAAAACAGAGATGCTTACCGGAGCTATCATCCATACTGCTGGAGAGACAACTCTCATTGGAAAAAGAAGCCTCAAGAACAGATCCTGGGCTAAGGTGTTGACTATCAGGCGGACAGTCAAATAACAACTCGGCTGTCTTTGCTTTGACCTAAGGAGACGTCAAATTGATTACTTAGGATTCAAATATTATTAATCACGCCAAATATAATTAACATGGCAATAAAAATTGATACTGCAGAATAAGATAAAAAATGACTAAATGGGCAAAGCATGATTGCAAGATAGAAGCCAATTTTTAAAATTTTAGTGGCTCAATGAACCAAAATGCAAACTAGACAAGACAGAAATGCTCGAAATCCACTTGTAATGAAAAAAAGTAAGCTTGCATAATTTACATTTTCACAGTGATAACTTTCAAAGTAGAAACAAGGCTTGCCATGCCAATCTGTAAAAAATGACTGAACTGTTTAGCAGATTCTTAAACTAACAGTAAATGACCTGACACTCAGAAACTTTCACTCAAAAAATCTGATAGAAGTGCATATAATTTATTACACAAGCATATTTGTTCTTATCCTGACCTAAAAATCGTTCATAGGGGTTTTGTGTTGAAGGTGGAGGGAAGAAACAAATTCACCAACTGAGGTTGATAAAGCATGCCATCTCTTTCCAAGTGGAATGGCGCCTAGTCTTAAGCCACGTTCTTTGGGCTCAGTGACTATTTTTTTTGAAGGTTATTGATATTTTTGCAGTAGATTGCCAATGAAAGATGGAAATTGTTTTACTTACGCTTCAGTTCAGACTAGTGAGAGTTTGTCCTTATTTCAATCCAACAGGTTCGAATCTCATTTAATAGACATTCAAATATCCTTATTGCTCGCTAAATTAAGTTGTCAGCAAGTAAAATGACATTGACTGACCTGGGAATTGTCTAATATTTTTGAGTTGGATATAGCACCACAATCACGCGAATCACTTTTCCCGTTAAATATAGCAGCCGAGTTATCATGTCTAAACACTCTCTCTGAAGTTAAGGCAGAAATTAACTCCTGGAGAATCATAGCTGTGGTCTTTCGGGGGGCATTCCCACCTATTCCCATCTCATCCTCCCCTTGGAGATTCAATTCCTGCAACTTTTGTTCCAGAAGTGCACCTAATGCATCCCCACTCAAAGGAAATGGTTTTTTATACTTGCTATTTTCATCATTTTCATTTAATGCAAATTTTTGTAAAGTGATCTCGTCACTTGAATCATTTTGAATCCTTCTTTTCACAACACCCGCATGAATTCCAATGCCCTGTTTCACTGGAGAGTTAACCATCAATGAAACATCACCATCCACCTTCCTAACACCAACTATTCTTATATCTTGATGAAGATCCAATCTATTTTTGCTTTGGCGGTTAATGGATTGAACATTACACGCCATCTCTTGTCTACTCATTACATGAGCACCAGGATAAGTTTGTTTGTTGAAAGAAATTGGGAAACCGGGACTTGCACTTTCTCTTGCGATATTAATCGGCCTTCTCTTTCGCACTGGTAATATGGAATCATTCAGCCCGCGACCAGTTCTCCTCTCCATTTCAAATTTGCCATTATCAGCTCCAGTGGAGAGCCCCGGTTTCCTATGCCTACTGAAGCTTCGATAATTAAAAACAAAATCCTTTGTCTCATCCGCGTCAATTGATGCTGACGCTTTGTTGCTCAACAGACCATTGTACTTTGACCTTGGAGGAACTCTATTTCTCGCCTGTGACATCTGATTTTGGCTCCGAGTCCTGTAACTAAAACCATCAGAGAGAGGCATGTCCTTCTGAGGCTTGCACTGTTGACTTCTCAAATTCCACCTCGTTTCTCCACTTAAAAGATTCCTATTTGATGAAAATGAACCACAAGGTTGAAATTTTTTTTCAGCTGAACCTGCAGTAACTGGGCATTCCTCCAGAACCTCCTCAAATGTGGGCATTCCTGGGCTGCTCCTTTCTGACCTTTGACAAGAGGCTTCAACATGATGTGAGAAACCCGTAGTAAAAACCATCGGCCGTTCATCTACACTTGATTCAGAATCCAACTTATCTAGCAAATGCCCACAAGTTCTGCAAGAAGATTGCCCCTTTGGCTGCTGAGTAACACGGTAGTTAGAATCTTCCACTTGGCTTGGTAAAATATCTGTCGTTATCCCCGAAAAAGTTTCTCCTTTAGAAGAATTGCGCAAGGTTTTTGAATATGCAAGGGCGCGTTTTGACCTACTCCTTGCCAACCCAGGTTCCAGAATTCTAGTTGCTGCACCAATTATTCTAGATGCATTTTTCCCTGGAAGAGTTTTGGGACTTTTCACCGGAGAAGTAAGTTTTGGAGGATGCTTTCTTGATCTTGATAAAACGTTCGTAAAATACAATACCTCGGCCCCCATTCTAGCTACCTCACATGACCCGGTCTTCTGAAGCTTTTGAGGCCTCAATTCATTTTTACTCCCTCCTTTTTCCACATTCACTTTATCCCCCTTGTACCTACAAATTTTATCCTCAATTTTCTCGGCTTTATCATTCCCATTTCCAGAAAACGATGCTTTCTTCGACTTCTCTTTCTGTAATGCCGGCATGGACTCCAGACCCATAAGCCTGGCAACCAGACCTGGAGCTCGCATTTCACGCTTTTGCTCAAGATCAACATTACCAAACCCACACGTTTTGCTTGAGCTAGGAAATCCCCCACTATTCTCATCAGCAATCTATATCATTCACACAAAATAAAAGAAACATCCCAAAGCTTAGAACTTTATATATTAAACAGAAGACAATTTTTTAGCATGCAGAAATAAAACAAAGCATGATGCATACCAAACGAAGCTTCGGCTGATTATCATCTCCACCAAATTTCTTTGAAGCTTGTTTCAAGCGAACTGAGAAAAATGCAACATAAAGACCAGATCTGATATGCAACATAATGGCAATATGGTTCGCCAAATTTCTAAAAAGAAAACAGAGCAATGGCAAAAAACAAACCTGGTGGAAGCAATTTCTTGGAAAAGAACTTCTTTTTTGCAAATCTACGGTTCCAATCAAAGAGCTGAAAGAAAATACCCACACACCCTCCTAGTTTTTGAGGCTTTTTCTCTACAATAGCCAAAGAAGACGCTGTTTTTTCCAATCTGTCGCTCATTTCTATCAATGTTTTCCCAAAACCCCTCTTGAATCAATTTATCACTTCCCCACAGAACCAAGCATTTTAGTTCAAAGGCAACAAAATAACCCAGTGCTCAATAAAAATCCTAAAATAACAACTCTCCTTTTAACAGTCACGTCTCTTTCTCTCTCCCGAGAAACAGAGTCGAAAGGCGTTAGAAAAATTACCCAAAGGGAACAAGGCTGTGGCCATGCGCAAGCAACTTTGCCAAGAGAAGCCAGCTAGAAGTAGAAAACAATGGAAAAACTAATATGTAATAAAAGTACTATTATTCAGCTCAGGTCACGCTATGAGATACTATTCAAACATACAAGTCTGAAAACTGACGGCAAATGCACAGAGAGCGAAAAAGAAGTAAAAAAAGATTGGATTTTGTTTTTGGAGTGATTATCAAATCAATGTCTAAAAAGCATAATCATCTCGAGACACTTGTCTATTTGAAGATTCTCGGTAATATTTAATAATTAATACAAGAATAGAAGTCTTTTTTTCTCTGTTTGGGGAACCCATAAAATGAAAATGAAGCTTCAACTGGGTTTGCTCTTTGAATGGCAGATTGGCAGCTGAAAAAAGATGTACTATGAAAACGGCTGCTGATTTGTCACAGTGATTTTTTCTTTTCTTTTTCACTGTGTAGGGAGGTGGGCATGGATGGTGCATAGGATAAGATAGCAACCCCATGAACCAACATTAGCATTAATATTTTCTCGTATTTTGTTAAATCAATTTTTTCAACAAAATTAATTCACTATAAGTATAGAAATAATTGTTTTTTAAAATGAACTATATACAATTTGTAAAATTGAATAGATATCATCAGCTCGTGCAGTAAGGTGTCGAGTTAAGTCACACAAATAATTCTACCCTCATATTTAGTTGTCGTAATTAAGTTTGGAACATTGAATATACTATTAGTAATGAATCGAAAGAAGATGATGACGACGTCGACTTATTATATTCCTTATGCTCTGGATAATACGCATATTACGACGAAGAAAGGATTAAGAAATGATAGTAAAAAGAAAATGCATTTCCAAATTAATGCACGCATTAAAAAATTATGCAGCATTTCTTAATTCTTACAACATTTTTGGAAAAAAATCAAGAGAAAAATTTAAAAGTAAGGTGTTTAAAGTTTTAAGTTCAAAAATCAGGTTTTTAGTTTAAAAATTCAAAAATCAGGTTTTTTATTTATTTTTTTTAAATAAAGATAATAAAGTCACATTTTTGTGATTAATGGTCACATATCCATATTTATAAGTCACGAATTTATTTATTGGTCACATATCCATAATTATAAGTCACGAATTTATTTACTGGTCACATATTATTTCGAAGCCACATATAAAAAAATTTGTACGTCACACATTAATTTGAGGTCACGGATTTTTAAATTAGTTGGTCACAGATTAATTTTGAGTCACATTTGTTGGTCACATATTATTTTTCAGTCACATTAATAAATTTTTAGGTCACAGTTAAATTCTTGGTCACATACCACGGGCCCTACCAGTTTTGACC
>CAIGRO010267115.1:0-23898 GCA_903798355.1 Fraxinus baroniana
GAACCTACAGTGCACAAATGTCACTAATATCACCCATTTTCTTCACCATTTCTTTGCTAAAATTTGGAAAAACTTTACCATTTATTTTTGTCGTTCATGGTACAGTACCCTCTTTGGAACCAACAATTACCACAATACCATTTCATACAAAAACAAACTCTTCACTTTCTAAAGTCACTGTGTCGAAAATTTAAAAACAAAAATGGAGAACTTCAAACACGAGATGGGTTCAGGAGAGAAGAGGAGGAGCAACCATTTTCAACAGGTCGAGCAAGACGCGTCTTTAACTAGGAATACTACTGAGTTAACTCAAAACTAGGACTTGTTTTCTGGGCCTGCTTTCAACATTTAGAGAAAACCACTGAGTTGAAAATTGGGGTTTGAGATGGGTTTGAGATGCTTAAATGGGATTAATTGTGTTGAAAATTGTTGTTTGAGATGGAGGCCATGGTGGTGGCATTTGCGACGGCCACAATGGTGGTGGACGACATGATTTTAGTATTGGGGAAGGGTGGGAGAGGGGTGGGTGGGTGGGGGTGGAGTGTTTGTAGAAGATTGTGATTTTTTTTTCTTTTATTTATTATTTTTAAAGGGAAATTACCGTATGGACGGAACCTTTAAATGGTCAAAATATCCCTTTTTTTATTTTTCAGGTTGACTAATGGTGATTTGGACGGTTTCTATCCATAGGGACCTCCGGTGCAAATTTCTCAAAAGTTTGGGATGACACAAAGTGAAAGTTGAGGTAAAGTCTGTAAAAAATTCAAACATTTGGGACTGCGGCTGCAATTTTCCCTAAAAAAACTACAGCATATTTTGACACCTCATCAATTTATAAAAGATGGTGTAAAAGGTGATGTATAAGAAACATTTTCTTTCAAATATAACCACTCCAATGATCACTTTCAAATTCTTCGACTTCGCTCCCAGGATGTTATTTTTCAATGGAAGTTTGCCAAGAACTAGAACTTGGATACAGCGGTGAAGACATGATATCGTAGTTAAGAAGTGGGACGTCGTGGAAATATATTATCGAAATGTTCTAGTTGATTAGACCCAAGATCATTTCTTGAGGCACTATGAATTTGCGGGCTATTAAAACCTATACTGTCAGTTCTCATAACAGGTTATGCCACAAGAAAATTTGTCCCATTTCTTGCCTCAGAAGATTTATCAGGACAAGCACATTTTACAGGCACTTCGTATTAGAGAGAAATGCATTGTACAAGAAGAAGGCCTCGGAGAAATGGTCTGGACAAGAACATGTAACTGACCTGATGACAGGGGCGGAGCTAGAACATTATCTGTTAAAATGAGGAAATTGCTCACAATGTGATTAAAAAACTAGTCCTGAAGGAACTTCTAGTGTAAAACATTGTTGACATAATTCTTTATTAGCTAATTATATACTGACTTCCGATTTGTCTCTTTTCATGCTAGAGTTTTATGATCCATAAATAAATATTCTCTCTATAATTTCTTAAATTAAAACATATTGGTTGAAATTTTTAATTTCAAATGTCATCATTCTCATCCCATGTTATCGTCCATTTTTAGAACTATATTTGAGAACATATCTGCTTATTACTTTTACCATCAACACCAATACAAAATGGTAAAAAGAAAAAAAAAAATTTGTGGGTTGGGGTGGGGGGGTCCGGGTCCCCCCCAGGACCCCCCTGCCTCCGCCCCTGCCTGATGATATCTTACAATAGGAGATGGGATGTGTTTGTATTTGAACGAGGATAGTGCGCAAAGATTTCTTCGCAGTCCAGAGGTAGTTTGTACGAGGATATTGAATTTCTGAAGTGCATTTCGAATTGTCATGATGTTGCTGTGAAAAAAGTGGGCCTAATGAGAAGACTCACAATGCACAAGTACAAGAGTTTAAGCATTTTAGTGAAGGATTTTGATGCGACCGTGCATTCAAGGCTGAGATGAAATCGACGAATTTTTGGCAGAGATTCAACACGGCAACAAAGATTTTTTTTATATATTCATTATAGTTAACTGTGTTAATTCCCTGATTCAAGTCTCATACATAGAAGTTTCAAAATGAATGAACTAGAACCAATCAATTTAGGCTCGTAAGAACCAATCAATTTAGGCTCAGATAAATAAATTTTCCACTTAGCCTAACTAGCTTATCCCATAAGTGAGCCACGTTATGGATAGACATACTTAGAAGGTCCAAGCAGAATTGCTCAGCACGATATTTATGATGGTAAAATTGGTTCATAAATTAAATCTCGTGACTAACCTTTTACGTGATAAAAAGGGGAGAGAATTTCGACTAATTCAAACTAAATATGTAAAAAGTAGGAACATGGAAAGAAGAAATGCATGGACTTAAATTTTATGGAGGCAAACTCTTATCTCTTTAAAACGATAATGGCCCATACAGGCACTAACGATCTTCCTGCATTTGTATCCTAAAATACAATGATCACGTCCTACAATAGGAATATTCCAAATTATGTATATCAATGAACCTACTGATGTTAACTTGGCTTAGAATTTTATGCATAAGTAATTTGACGATGGAATTAGAAGTGTAAAAGTGCTTAGATGAAGTGAATTGTATTGTATGAATTCTACAAATGTGGGCACATAAATATAATAGTTGAAAAGTTGTTTATTAAATAGACACAATTCCTACACTGGATACAACCTTCGAAATTTATCTACATTTGAAGAGAAAATAATTTTTAAAAAGGGACACTCCAAAAATCATGATCTATGTCTAGAAAGACGCAACTTTTCAGTCAAACACATTCTTTACTATTATGTTACGGATTAATAGAATACTCCAGGCTAACAATTTTCACGTGTTAAACGTATTATTTCTGGTCTTAGTGCTTCTCATTCACTCGATATTGGTTTGAGAAACTACAGTAATCTGTTCGTGAAGTAGAACATGACCTACTTTCTAACTTCCATGATCAACTACGTGTCTAACTTAACGAATAATCAAAATCGATCAAACCAACATTTTGAACCAATTTTAAACAATTTCAACCTATAAATCATAGTAATAAGAGCTTTCCAAATAAATAAATAAAGATCATGAATTAGACACGAGATAATCATCGTTCCTTCTATTTTCATATTATCTTTACCTTATCAAGCACTATCAAGTTGACAACTCCTCGTTCAATTTTCCGCGTCAAGAAGTAACCAAATCCAACTCGGAGTCCTAATTAATTAATGATAAAAGTGAAAGCCTCCAATAGCCGCCTTTGACTTGCTTATGGGGACACTGCACTTGTCCTTCGTTTCTCACAATCAAAAAGTAATTTTTAAATTGCTTTTTTAGTTTTTATAGTAAATTTACTTTTGAATATAAATCTATAATATATTAAATATAATGATAATTATTTTCTGAACGATTTCTACTATAATTTAATTATTTCAATGAAATATTACTTTGATTTTTTCAATATATAATAAATGCTACAAAATTTTTGTAATATATGAATTTTGTGTTATTAATTATCAATTAATTGATATTTACATTAATTTAAACTCAATGAATCTTGATTTGATAAATCTTGATCTGCATGAATATAAAGTTATTATAGATGAATTTATTTTTATTCATGTATTTAAGAATTTTAATGGATGTTTAGCAATTAATTCTTATATACCAATTGTAGTATAAAATTGTTGCTTATTTGTAGTATTTCATCATTACAGAAAAATTTTGAATCATAGAAATTTAGTTTTGAGAGTACAGTTTTTTCTCTTAGATTTCTATTTTTTTTAGTTCGTTTAATATTCATCAAATCCTCCAAATAAATTGATATCAAATATTTTTTTTACAGCACAAGCCACCAATATTTATAAAATATTTTGCATAACGTGCAATAAACGTTCAACTTTGAATAGTCTAAAAAAGTATATCTTTGAATACTTGATTAATGACAAAAACGGAAAAAAAAAACATATATATAACATTTAGAAAACTTTCTTTTTTTTGCATATTTCAATAAATTTAGAGTTATGCTACACTACCATAATCATCTACCTAAAATTTCACATAATGGACAAGTGGCCCCCCTATTGGGGGAGTGCTGGGTCCCTGATAGAGGGGAGCCATTTGTCCATTATGTGAAACTTTAGGTAGAATATTATGCACATCAAGATTAATTCATAAATTTATTATAAATTAGATTTCATCTTAATTAGAACAAACCGAATATAGATACTGACGTTGAATTATTTTATGGATTGTACCAAATTCGACATTACCCAATGAATATTTATTATTTAACAAAAGTTGAGAAATATTAATCTATAATATATTAAATATCACATCAAGGGAGAACTGTTTTTTGG
Organism: Fraxinus baroniana; assembly: GCA_903798355.1. Taxonomy (NCBI): domain Eukaryota; kingdom Viridiplantae; phylum Streptophyta; class Magnoliopsida; order Lamiales; family Oleaceae; genus Fraxinus; species Fraxinus baroniana. The sequence goes on from CAIGRO010267115.1 coordinate 4,339, forward strand.
ACGAGTGTAGCATTACTATAATTTAATTATTTCAATAATACATAACTCTTTGTTTTTCAATATGCATTTTAATTTACAAACTTTGTTTATGCATGTATTTCCCTGTTATTAATTTTTTATTAATTAACATTAACATTCACATTCATTTAATTAATATTAGTTATCATTTCACATTCAAGAATGCAATTTATTATTCACAATCATGTATGCTAATTAGCATCCAGTTTCATTAATTGAAATTGAAATTATATTTATTTAGTATGAATTATTTAACATTCAATGTCACGTATATATTCCTTGCTATTAATTCTAAATTAATTAAAATCCACTTTAATTCATGTATCGTATTTACCATTTTATATTCGTTTATACATTTAGTTGTAATTCTAATACTCACATTATTTCATTATTTATGTGCATTTATAATAATTAACATTTATTTTCAGATATTTGTATTCCTTTCATATTTAGATCAAAAGGGTAAATAAAGGGTCAAATATTCCTTTAACAATACTTATAAAGTATTTCAAAATAATGGTATACATGCGCTATTCTTTGACCAACTTGATAGGGTCGGTTATAAAATTTTTGGTGTCCTGTGTGACAGTTTAAAATTATCCTCTTTCATGTAATTAAAAAAATATATATCAACAAAAAAGAAAAATTCAATAATATTATTTCATTACAAAAATATGATATTTGAATTGTGAATAAGAAAAATAAACGTAAACTTTACAAGCTCCTTTCGAACTTAATTAAATTCACATGTCATCAACAAAAAAATATCCAATCCACTAAGCTCTTTGTGCAACTCCATATGAGCAAACCTTGATTTTGAAATCAAATACATCAAATACCACGTGTAAACATTGAAATGCAACAAGTCTTATAAAAATATTACTTCTCGCATTTTTAGAAGCAAACTCACTAATTAAACTTTCATAATCAATATATTTTAACAAATCTTGTTTAATAGATATCAAAGCTATCAAGATTTACACATCAAACTTCAAATGAATACAATTTTCCATATCCCATATTTTTTTTTGGAATCAAGAAAATAATATTTAAGGCATGAGACTTTTTTCTCTTTTTTCCTTACATTATTTAAGGCATGATAATATTTAAAACAATTGTATTAAAAAATATATAATTAATCAGTCACGTTATTTTTGACTTTAGTAGTTTATACAATTGTATATCATATCAAATCAAATGCCTACAATTAAGAGCTTGTTTGAACCCTACTTTTTTTTTTTTTTGATAAAAATACCTTTTGGAATAGAATTTTGATTGAGAATGTGTGGTTAAAAAATAAGATTTTTTTTTTTAATTTTGCATATAATATTATTTTAATAAAAATGTGTTGTTGAAAATAAGAGAGAAAACATGTATTTGAGAAATAATGTGAACCAAACAAGGGTTAATAAAGAAATAATTCATAAAGAAAAATAATTAAGCACAACATATTGAAATTAGCAGCGAATGAGCCTAAATCGTGTGAATTCTTTCCCTTGCTCTAATAAAATCTCTTGATACGATACACAGAGGCTTTTTTTTTTTTATTTATTATGCCATTTAACTAACATAATAATAAAAATCTCTTGATACGATACACAATTAAGACAATAATGCTAAATCGGAGGCTTTTTTTTTATTTTTTTATTATGCCATTTAACTAACATAATAATAAAAATCTTAAATTTTAAAATTATTACACCACCGGCACACCCTCAAAGCTGCATCTCATCTTATTATTCCTAACATTGGATGTTGATTGTAATTAATTCGTAATAAATACCCCGGAATGTATCATGGCTCTATCTGTTCATTGGAAAAAAAAACAAAAAAAAAAGACTTCTGCATTTTTACGAAGCAAGAGAAATAAATAGACGTGGAGGTGGAGAAGTGAGAGGGGCTAGAGCCCTTATACATGTTTTTGCCTTCATATATCCAAATTCCATAATTAGTTTCTAATTTCTTGCCTTTACTCTACTTATCTCATGCCTAATAGGAAGATTGGAAATGGTTAAATAAAAGTTTTAAATATTTAATTGAAGAATAGTGATATCTAAGCACGTGGTTCTATAACATCAATTTAGGTCGACTATGTAACATGCTCAATAAAATATGAAATTGATTCATTTAATTGTACTTATTATTTATTAGTACAACTTAAATTGATGTTTAAATAGCATTAGTATTAATTGAATGATGAATCATTTTAAAAGATGACTTCAAATTTCTCGTCTCCATTTGACTTTTACTCAAATTTTGACACCTCAAACTTGTGGTAAAATATCAAAATTTTTAGTGGTAGGGCCGTCAAGAAGGCAACTAAGAAAAGCTTGAGAGAGACATCACTATATGCATACACGAGCTGACTGTCCACTCAAATCGTGATACCTCGAATTCCAAACTATTCAAATTACGACACTTTAACCCTGAGTATTTAAGAGAGGGAAAGAGAGTGGGTTGTCATAACCATTCACGTTCCTAAAATCATGAATTCATTGATTGAGGTTTTGAATATCATAATTTGAGGAATTATGTTTGGTGTATATCGTGGTCTATATCTTTGTTACATCATGCCACATGTCATTATCCCATTTGACAGTTTTAAAAAATTATTTTGTGACAACACATCAAATTTCACGTAAGTGCACACAATTGATATACGAATGACATAACCCTAATTTGAGTGAACGGTCCCATCACGTGTGTATATAAAATTATCATGCTAAAGTATTTTTCCAAATCAAGATCGTGCAATTTATACCAAACGCATATTTTTTTTTTCCTAAAAGTAGAATGTATATAAGATCGTCCCACTGTATTATTTCTCTAATTCAAGACAACGTATCTAGATTTTGAATCCATATTTTAAGAGTAATACTATTTATCATCACTGATGTTAAGCACCACTCCATATGACAATTATATGGTACTAAATGATAGATTTATGATTCATTTAATCGAACTTATAAAGTGAAGACACAGAGATTGAACTTGTAAAGTGAAGACACAGTTTGCTAACAATATTGGTGCTAGGTAACATTATTCTATTTTAATGTGAATTTTTTGCGATCTATTTTCTAAAGCAAAATTTAGCCCTCGTTTGATGCATATTATTTTCAAAAAAATATTTTTTTTTGGTTGATGTGATGGGGAATATGTGGTTGAAAAAGAAAAAAAAGTTATTGCTGTGATAAAAAATATTATTTTATTGAAAGATGTGTGGTTAAAAATAAATAAAAGAATGAAAATAAAAATAAAAATGTGGCACAAGGGCTTAATAATTCTATTCTATCTTAAAGAAATGGTATTCTATTCACGATATATTTATCACCATTCTTTTTTGGGTCCTTTATTGCTCTTTTCCAAAGGCGCCCTTTTCTTGCCATTTCCTCCATCTCCGTACATATTCCAGCGCTCTATTCCGCCGTTCAATCCCTTCCCTCCACCACTCTACCACTTCTCTCTCCCCCTCCCTCCCTCTCTCTCTCTCTCACAGCACACAGTGAATCCCGTGTTTTTCTCTCTTTGCACTTGTTATACGAGTCAAACGAAAATACTCACTGGATTATACGAAATAACAATTTTTTTTTTTTGTTTTTTTGAGGTTACATGGACTCAGGAACATTAGCCATGAGAGCTGTGTCTTCTTCTTTGTTTTCCAGTTCTCCGAAACCTAAATTCAACCATTTATCTAATCCGGTGAGGAACCCTGTTATCAGATGCATTTATACACGAAACCCATGTTTTAATTCTCGTTTTTCATTGAAACCAACCTCCATAACGCCCTTTTATTGCTCTGCCGTTATATCGCATCACCCGGGTAGTGATAATCTAGCCACTGCAGAGGCTGCCACCGGCACCGGAACCGCCACTGAGACAAGGCTGCATCTTCTCATCCAAGAATTCGAGTCACTGCTCGAACCTGTAGATCGTGTTAAAAAGTTATTACAGTATGGAAATCTTTTACCTCCTTTCGAACAATCATTAAAAATCACTGAAAATCGTGTGCCAGGGTGCACTGCACAGGTGTGGCTACACGTATCACTCGATAATGATAACAAAGTGAGGTTCTTGGCCGATAGTGATTCGGAAATAACTAAAGGTTTCTGTGCGTGCTTGGTTTGGTTGCTCGATGGAGTCGAACCGGGGGAGGTGTTGGCACTGAAAACAGAGGATTTGGAGGCAATTAATGTGATGGGATTGAATGGAAAAAGGGTTTCTTCTACGAAAAGTAGGGCGAATACTTGGCACAATGTGTTGGTTAGTTTGCAGAAGAGGACCAAAGCATTGGTTGCTGAGCGCGATGGGAGGCCACGTGGTGAACCATTCCCGTCTCTGATTGTGGATGCTGATGGGATTCAAGCCAAAGGAAGCTACGCTGAAGCTCAGGTGGACCTTTTATTTTATCCTTTTTGATATTCATGTTTAAATTTTCCATTTTTACTGTTTGTCTTTTTGTCATAATGATGTATTGTGGTGATGCAGTAGTGTATGATAATTTAGGAATTGTTGGGATTGTTTTTGCTTGGTGTTTTATTGTAAGAAGAAGCCTTCAAGGCATAATTCTTTGACGAACAAGTTTAAGTGGAAAATGGTTGAAAACTTACATGGAAATTCCATATGATAATTAAAAGTATCGTAGGAACTGAGAAGTTAAGATATTTTCACTCTCTTTAAGTTGAAGAAGTTAGACACATTTGTGTTGAAAGGGGAGCTGTTATGAGCTTAGGAAGATGGCATAAGGTGCATGAGAAAATTAGCGTCGACTTGGAACAGTAATACAATATGTCATGGTATTGTTGGCATGCTTGTCGGGTAAAGTAAAAATCTTATTATCTCTTAAAGTTCCATTCTAGTGTAATTGCAGGCGAGATTTTTGTCCCCTAATGATGTAAAAGTTGAAGAGCTTGCAAATCTGCTTGAGGAGAAGAAAATTGGTGTAGTTGCACATTTCTACATGGACCCTGAGGTCCAAGGAGTTCTAACTGCTGCACAGAAGCTCTGGCCTCATATCCATATATCTGATTCATTAGTTATGGCAGATTCAGCTGTCAAAATGGCTAAAGCTGGATGCAAATTCATCACTGTTCTAGGTGTAGATTTTATGTCTGAAAATGTTCGAGCAATCCTTGATCAGGCTGGATTTACTGAGGTATCACCTTTTTGGTATTTACTAAGCGACTTATAATTGATCAAAGAAAAATCACAGTTTGTTATTTACTATATGTAATTGTGCTAACTGAAGTGATATTGATGCATGAGTCAACTTATGGAACTGTCAAATGATTGCTCACCATTGCTCTATCAAGGAATTTACTGAATAGTTAGTATAATTGAAATTATGTTGGAGTAGTGTTCGCTATTATTTTAATGACCCATATTTTCAAAACAGAGTTGAAGGACATCTTAACTTCAACAATTTGAACTCCTCGTTCTTTTCGTTCATGTATAATATTTGTTACAAAATGCCTCCTTTTTATTTCTTACTTTTGCTGCTTCTTCCACTATTACATTGTAGTAGCCAAAGGTCTGTTTATGGTCAAAACTTCATTTTTTTATAGGGGGGAGTGTATTTTTATTTATTTTTTTTAATGAGAGTGATTGTCAGCATGTTTGGCTGTGCTCAAAACTAAGTTAGACTTGCTTTTAAATCATTTTGTCAAACATGATTTTACAAATTATTTCTTTAATCTTTACTAACAAAACGTACTTTTTTGCACAGCCAAACATGCTCTAAATCATAGAAGTGGTTGGAATCATAGATAAGCTAGTATTTTACAATAACGTAACCGTCTTTATTTTTTCATAAAATTACCAGTTGCTTGTTTTTTATATGTTTAATGCAGCTGTTTCTACTTAGTAGTGTAAGATTTAATGTGTACCATTTTTCAGGTAGGAGTGTATAGGATGTCCAATGAACGCATTGGTTGCTCCTTGGCTGATGCTGCAGCCAGTCCTGCGTATATGGATTATCTTTCGGAGGCTGCAGCTTCTGTTTCCGCCCCTTCTTTGCATGTGGTGTATATAAATACTTCCCTTGAGACCAAAGCATATTCTCATGAAGTTGTTCCCACAATAACTTGTACGTCTTCTAATGTTGTGCCGACCATTCTACAGGTTTGTGATATTTTCGCATTATTGCAGTCTCTATGCCTCGCTACTTCAAAATTTTATTTTTTAGCTGCCATCTTGTATTGTTCCAGGCATTTGCTCAAGTACCTGACTTAAACATATGGTATGGGCCTGATACCTATATGGGCACAAATATCATGGAGTTGTTCCAACAGATGACCTTAATGAGTGATGAAGAAATTGCTGGTATACATCCAGAACACAACAGAAACTCGATCAAATCTTTGTTGCCCCGTCTTCATTATTTTCAGGTGAATTTAGTTACTTAGATATGGTGATTTCAACAGTTGCATTAGTTGAGAGGTTTCATTTCTTTGTCCCTTGGGACTCTTAAACTGTATATACATTCCTCCATAACCCCCCCCACCCCCCCCCCCAAAAAAAAAAAAATATAAAAAATAAAAAATAAAAAGCACAAATCCACCTCACTTCCAACTATAGCATGTTTTTTACCCTGTATTAGGACTGTTTAGTACTATATACAAGATTTCAAATTCTTTTTCTTCTTTAATATGTCAAGTACTAGGANGGTTTTGAACCAAACCCAACCGGTTAAAAACGGTTTGGTTTAGGATTGAGAATTTTAATTGCGGTTTAAAACCAAACCGGACCGACTAAAAAATATATAAAAAATAAAAAATAAAAAGCACAAATCCACCTCACTTCCAACTATAGCATGTTTTTTACCCTGTATTAGGACTGTTTAGTACTATATACAAGATTTCAAATTCTTTTTCTTCTTTAATATGTCAAGTACTAGGAAATTCACCCTACGAAACAAGTTGTTACTATATTTGTACTTACAAAAATTTCCTTGAACCAGGATGGAACATGCATTGTTCATCACCTCTTTGGTCACGAAGTTGTGGAAAAGATAAATGAAATGTACTGCGATGCATTCTTAACTGCCCATTTTGAAGTTCCCGGTGAGATGTTCTCTTTAGCAATGGAAGCAAAGCGAAGGGGAATGGGGGTAGTAGGTTCCACCCAAAATATATTAGACTTCATCAAACAGAGGTTACAAGAGGCTTTAGATAGAAATATTGATGACCATCTTCAGTTTGTTTTAGGAACAGAATCAGGAATGGTGACTTCAATTGTTACAGCAGTCCGTAATTTATTAGGCTCTATGAAGTCCTCAGTGAGAGCAAAAGTTAGTGTTGAGATTATCTTTCCCGTCTCATCAGAGTCAGTGACCAAAACACAAAACTCGTCTCTGGGTGAAGCATCGGAGTTCTTGAATATACCTGTTATACCTGGAGTTACAAGTGGAGAGGGGTGTTCTATTCATGGTGGCTGTGCATCCTGCCCTTACATGAAGGTTAGCTAATCCCATGTCCAATTGTATTTTATTTAACCTTAGACTGCATCGATCAGTACTCAGTATTTGAATGTCATCTTTTTATTTTGTTTTATTTTTACTTTTTTTTTTTCCGTTTTAAACTTGAATAAAACCTATCGATTTCAGCCATTTATATTCTATATGCCTACTATGACCTTCAGTCATTGTATATAGACATTCACTTAAATTTTACCTTCTTCTGTATATTTGGAATGCATTGAAGTGGGTAAGCAAATGCCATAAATTTAATAGAATCATTAAGAAAGTAGACTGGAAGTGCCCTGGAGACGTAGAGAAGTTTTCGTTTCTGTTAAGAAATAATTTTTGTCCTGACAGTCAACATGTTAGTCTCTTAAGAAAGTCAGCTTCCACTTGTAACAATATTCCTTGAGCTGTTTTTAAGTTATGTGGAGTGGTAAGGTGGTTACACTGGCAAACCCCTCTGCTCTTGCAAGGTTTGCCGGACTGCAAAACGTTCCTAAATGTGGTTTTCGGTGGCATTGATTACGAGCCAGTGGACTTCTTTATTATTCTTGATCTTATTACCTTGGTTTGAACCAAATAGTTTCTGAGCCTGCAAAGGTCTGTCCAATGCATACAGAACATGCTTGATGAGTAGATGCCAGTGTAATTTTCTTTTAGTTGTGTATTTTCTAGTGCTTCTCTCTCATTTTCTTTTGGATCTATTAGATGAACTCGCTTAGCTCGCTCCTCAAAGTTTGCCATAGCTTGCCCCATGACAAAGATAGCCTTTCAGCTTACGAGGCTGCACGGTTCAGTTTAAAGACTCCAAAGGGAAAACTGATAGCTGACGTTGGTTGCGAGCCAATTCTGCATATGCGAGATTTTCAGGTTAACATTATTTCTTTTCCACTTATCTCTGTATCAATGTGGCATTTTAAGGCTTATAATCCGAGCCTTCTGTACCTTCTGTTTGCAGGCTACAAAAAGACTGCCGGAGAAGCTGATTGACCAAATTCTCCACAATGGTGGTGATGAAATATAAATTGTATTAACGAACAATAAAAGGCGTGGAGGCTCTCAAAGCCAGCTTGATTAGTGCTTCATTCTCGAAATTAAGCTTATAAATAGAATTACCATTCCCTTAATTGTTTTGATCTGGATATTCATTCAATGTAAAAACCCGAACTTCCAAAGCAAGACTGACGACGCATTTGGTATGTTGGGTAAAATAGATTGGATAGTGCTGAAAAAAAAAAGAACTTACATTTTTGTAGTCAATTTGATTGAAAGTGTGTTTTTACACGCTTATTTGTGCTTTTAAACGTGATAAATTATGATTAATTGAGCGAATATGTAGATAAGTAGACCACCAGAATCCTCAAATCTATATAGGGCAGGACAACAATGCAGAGAAGGGTAAGAAAGTGTTTCCAGACTACCAAGCATTGTTGGGACAAGACTGCAACGAGGGTAAAAGGCTCCTGAGCCTGAAAATCATAGATACAGTGGGACTAAGCAAAGAAGAGATCAAGAAACTATCTGTGGCGAGGGTCCAAGGTTTGGACCATTAGCCCCTGTTTGACATTCAGTTTTTTTTTTTTTTTTAGAGAATGTGTGATTAAAAAGTAGAAAAAAATTTGGATTTACGTGTAAATTATTTTATTGTGTGGACGTGTGATTGAAAATGAATTTTAGAAAATAAAAAAATAACATAGATTTGAGTTAATGGATGTCAAACGAGGGTTGTTAAGTATATGCAATATGCTCACACCACAAGTTATAAAATTCACCATATTTTATTGCAATAAATATTTTTAATCTTTGCTCATTTTTGCATTTATGTCCTAGATTTTTTTCTATCACAATTAATTGAAAGTAAAAAATAAAACGCGATAAAAAAAAAGGTTAGAGATATAAATACAAGCGTAACTAAATATTAAGGACCCTCGTTGCAATTAAATCTCGAATATAAGTAAACGTGGACGATTGTAATTTGTACCTACCAATCGGACTCTGAGAACATCGTACGACGTCGTACAGTTCAGACCCTGGCATTATATAATTCTCTCTACACGTAAAAAAGTGACACAAAAAGCTGGAGGTTTGGATTTGTCGAAAGGGTATGTAATAAATCCATCTCTAATTAAATTAAATCATTATTCTCGTATATTTTTATGTGGGTTTGATCTATAGATGTGTGTATATATATATGCTTTGAGACATTGCTGTCTACGTATTTCCTGTAACAGTTTATCGTTCCCTTGATCGAAATCCATGTATTATATGCGTTAGTTTTGTGGGTTATTATTTATTTTGATGTTTGATTGAAGAGTGATTTTAATTGATATCCACAATCGGTTAATTTACTCTGCTTCAACCTTAAATGTGAAAATATTTTCAAGAAATTAGGTGATCACCCTTTGCTGTTTTAAGGTTCTGTAGTTTGCTTCTCTTGTTGAAATTGGCCCGATGCTGTAGACTTCATCGAGTGAACTTATTAATTATGCAGTAATTGTCAGATTTTAGATTTGTGAACTGGAGTATTCAGGTATTTTGAAGTGGGGATGGTTGGGGTTGGGACAAAATCAGGGCTTATTTGTGGATGTGGTCATAAAAATTGGAGAGGAAAGCTCTTTCCTTTTTCTTTATTTGGGTAGAAATCAAATACTCTTCACAAGTATTGTATAATATGGCTCAGAATAATAGTTTTTGTGGAGAATATGGAGATTGAGGGTCTTTCTTTGTTTCTGATTATTGAGACAGGCATTGAACAAAAGTTGATAACTAAGGGTCATATGGACAAGGATCACACTGTTGCTGCTGTTTACAGGGCTGTGGCATGTATTTATACAAGTATAGTTATGGTTTGTCACTAATTAAGAGCCATTTGTGCGATTATTTCCTATGCTATTGGTACAAATATCAAATATGACAAAAGGCCATTATGGTTTCTCTTTCCTTTACTTACGCTAGAATATCGAGATGAGTACAGTAGATTATTCCTGTTACCAGGTCTAATTACCTGTTGGAATCACTGATCCTTGTTCTAGCAAACAGGGCCATTTAGAACAACTGAGAATTAAATTAGTCGGGCCTCAATCAATCTAAGTGACCCTTCAATATCAGATTCCATTTGAGCCTACATTTCTCTCTGATCAGCTAAATAAGATGGCTTCTTTACTCTTAGTTATAATTTTTTTTCATAAGGCCGGCTTTTGTTATTTCCTTTATTTTCTCATCAGATTGGTTAATATGGGCTTTTAAAACAGGATGTGGATACTTTTGGAGTTCTAAGAGTTTAAACTGATGCAATGATTATTTTGATTTACTTTTTATTGCATATCGGATTTTTTGTACCCTTGATTAGGATGACTTGCAACATCGGAATTAAAAATTGATTTGAAGTTATTCTTGTCATTTCATAGAATTTTTGGTAGGTATTTATGGATTACGCGAATGGAATTGTGAGTGCACAAGTTAAGCAGCCTCTACTTTCATTTGGCGTGATATCGGATATCCAATATGCTGATATTCCCGATGGCCGTTCATTCCTTGGCGTTCCTCGATATTACCGACATAGCCTTCTCGTGTTGCAAAGGTCAGTCCAGAAATGGAATGAGCAAAAGCCAAAGTTTGTGATCAATTTTGGGGACATTATTGATGGCTTCTGTCCAAAAGACCAATCTCTATCTGCTATTAAAAAGGTCATTGATGAGTTTAATGTTTTCGATGGCCCTGTATATCACATGATTGGCAATCATTGCCTCTACAATCTCCCTCGTGAAAAGTTGCTTCAAATGCTGAACATTCCTAGCATTGATGGTCTTGCCTACTATGATTTTTCTCCAATTCCAGAATACAGAATTGTAGTCCTCGATGGCTATGATATAAGCGCTATTGGTTGGCCAAAGGATCATGAAAAGACATTGAAGGCCTTGAATTTTCTTCGGGAAAGGAATCCAAATTCAGACAAAAACAGTCCAAATGGATTAGTGGGGCTTGAGAGAAGATTCCTTATGTTCAATGGAGCAGTTGGGAAAGAACAATTGGAATGGTTGGATAACGTCCTTCAGGATGCAACAAATTCTAACCAGAAAGTCGTGGTATGTTGCCATCTACCTTTAGATCCCGGTGCAGCAACTAAAGAAGCTCTCTTGTGGAATTATGATGAAGTGATGTTCGTGATTCACCGATACAATTGCGTAAAGGCGTGTCTAGCTGGACATGACCACAAAGGTGGACATTCAGTCGACTCCCATGGTATACATCATCGGGTACTTGAAGCTGCCTTGGAGTGCCCTCCGGGAACTGATGCTTTTGGATGGGTTAATCTTTTTGATGACAGTTTACAACTATCTGGAGCGGATAGGATGGAGAGCCAGGAAATGGTTTTCGGTTGCTAGATGTACCAATGAGTGTAAGCTTGTAATCTGCTACTTTCATTGTTCAACATAACCATCATTAGGTTTAGAGGTGTGTACTTTATTCAGAAAGATACACAAAGATTCGAAATTCTTATTTACTAAGCCCAATTCCATTGCGAAGAAGTTTTTGAAATGTTGTGCCAGTCTTCACTTTTATTTTGCACTCACGCTCGATTTTGTTAATGCATTATATCATCTCGTATTTGTTTAATGCTTTATTGTAACTATACCAGAAATCTAATTAACGTGGATTAACTTTAGAGCATTGTGCTTTGAGTTTTGAAGCATAAGCCTAGATCGTTGTCAACTATTCTAAGTTACCCATGTCATATAGTAGAATACATGATGATTTTATCCATACAGTCGTACTGATGTTAGATAACTAGTATATCTCACCTTTATTAAGAATAATATCCTGGAGTGTTAAGAAATAAAATTCTCAGTTACCTATTATTTTATTTTATTTTTTATTAAATGACATTTCCAGTTATCATAGACGAGCGAATTTTCTTCACCGTGACATAAATAGAGTTGATATCTGTCTCCTTCTTACATTTTACTAGCCTTTCAATGTCTCTGCAAGTACATGTGAGGTGTAACTGAATTAAATAAAACACATGTATAATGACAGCATTATTTCATGTCAAAGCTACATATATGTTAAATCAATTTGTTGTGGATCCTGCAAATTTAGGTCAATTAAGTAGTTGCTACATCCTTATCATTGACTTTAGGAAAGTGCTATGCATCATCTTATATATCAAGTCAATAATAGATTCATAGATAATGAATCAAGAATAATGAAGCAAGACTATAAGAGACTGGGCAGAAACTTAATATGGTTATCACAACTTGTTAATGTAATATATCATTACAAGAAGATTTATAAGTCCTTGAAAGCATCTGCTCTGTATCAGACAGAGCATTTTTACATTGATTGTTCACATGCAACTGGAGACTTCTAGTTAAATTATAATATATGAAGAAAACACAACTCAACTATTACGAAGTACTGATAGAACGTAGAGTAGTTTTTGACAAAAGGTACTCAAGAGACTGCATCACTTTGTTTCGGATATCTTGGCTTTTCTTTTTTCCAGGAAGAAGAAACCAAACAAAGACACGACAGCGAAAGCAGAGAAGCAAATAGAGGCAATGTCAAGTGACACATGGCGTCCACTAATTGCCTGGACATCGAACAAGTTGGTGGTCTTATGAGCATCTGTGGTTTGGCCATAGGCTACCTCATGGTCCGCAGAGTTATAAACATATGCTCGGATAAAATATGTAGCAGTCGGCACATCCCTCTCTACTTTCCAGGTGAAGGTGTTGTTAGAGGAACTGTATGGCTTAGTAACAATATTGTGTTGGCAGGTCTTATCTTTGTTTAAGTGGTCCTCCGTTTTTCTCCAGGCTCGATCCTGTTGGCTAACAGGGGCGTAACAGAGCTTGAGCTTTACTGTCTTGTAGCTTGAATCTGTCCCAGCTGGTAGGGATTTGTTGAATGACCATGTCACTATTATATTGTCTTCCCCAGCTTTCAGTACTGCAATTTAGAAATAATTTTGGATGTGAGTAAACATGTACTTGTGAGTTGTATCTTAATAGACAAGGCCAATAAATATTTTTCTTTGAAGATTACCTGATTTTCATGATATTTACATTCTGACATTATTCATATTATTTTTTTTTTCTTCAGCTTCCAGCTAGGTTTATCTTTTGTGTTGAAAGAACTCGAGGTGACGTGTTATGTCTCCCTACCAAAGTTCTGTATTTTTTGCTTGATTTCGTCCTGTTATTGATATATGCTCTCCACTTATGTGATGACTAGATTTAGGGCCCATTTGGCAGAGTTTCTGCTTTTGCCTCTTGCAGAAGAGTTTTATGAAGTATCTTCTAAAAGATCTTTTAACCAGACAAGATACTTTCAAAAAGTTATCCAAACATGTTCAAAAACAATATTTTAGTCTCACGGGTTTTTGGTTTTTCAAAAGTCCTGTCAAACAGTCCTAAATACTATTTCGATTAAATTAGAGTACACGTACACGTGAATTTGTTTGTTTGTGTGTGGGCTAGGGAAGGGGGATGGTGGAATATTACCTTGTCTGAGTTTTGGTGAAGCCGTGACGATAAGATTTTCCTGAAGAGATGAGAAGGTTATTACACCATGGGAAGTGGCTGCCAAGCATGAGAACAGGAGCGAAACTACAAGAAAACCTTGAATTGCCATTGATTAACTCTTTGGAGTTCCAAACAATCAGGGGGAAAGATTATGCAAGTGATGAAATCCCACTGATGATCTGATGTTAAAAATGTGCCAAGATCTCTGATTTTGGCTGCTTTATATAGAGGATATGCACATTTCAGCACAGAAATGGAGGGTTATCTTTAAATGTCAGCATCAAAAGTCAACAACTCCCAACTGGCAGGTTTCCTATTTATTTTTATGATCAACAATTAGAATATTTAAGATTAAAATGTTCGACTCTTCCATGATGTTTTTTATATGGTGAATGGCCCGAAGGCATGCTCAAAGGGTTGTTTGATTTTTCAATTATTTCTGATGAATTCGTTTATAAAGTTGACTTTCCTTGTACATTCGTGGATGGACTGGTATATTTTGGAGGTGTTGAAGAATCACAGGTAGAGATTCATTTGGACATTCAATTTGATAATGTATGATTTTTTTATTTTTATAAACTTGCCCCCTTGTGCAATGGAAAGAGTAGATAAACAAGATGCAGAGGGATTTATTATTTTATTTTCTTGATTACTATTTTTTTTTTCTCAAGGAAAAAATGAAAATGAATTTGCCCAATGGATCATACGCAGTCGTCATAGAAATATTAAGGGTCCATTTGATAGAACTTTTGTTTTTTGTAATTGTAGATTATCTTTAGAATTTATTCAATTGTCTAGAACTTATTTTCCTTTCACGTAAGTTTTATACTTGCAAACAAACTCACCCTAAAAACTCTTTTAAGTTAAATAAAATATTTTCAAAAAATTATTCAAATATATTCTAAAGCATTTTTTGGTCTCAAAAGTAGATTTTGACTTTTCTAATATCATAAGCTTTGTTTGGCAACCAAATTAATTTTAGTCACGCATTTATAAGTTATAATTACTATTTATTTATTTATTTATCCACACATTTCGTAAGATTCACTATTTTTTTCTTTAAGTTAATTTTTAAATTTGCCGAAGTAAATGTAATTTACAACGAGTTTGATAAGAACCACGGACTAGAACTAGATGGTATGTTACTATTTTATTCGTTATACTATTTAGTCCTGTCTAATATTGGTGTATACAATTACTTCTATTTGAATCGGTTGCTTTATACATTCCGCATCAAATTTGACTCGAAATCTTTATACTCTAAGAAGGGTATCTAATATGGAAAGAAGATACTCATTTTAGAGTATGAAGTGTTGTATAAACTATAACTTCATCCTCCTTAAAACGATTTTCTCTAAGGCTGTTTGATAAGCAATGTTTTTCATGGAAGTGTGAAAATCTTTTCCATTTTCCACAAAATGGAGTGTTTGATGGCTTACATTTTCCTAGGAAATCTTTTTCCACATGTAGCCCTCACGCGTCACTTTTCCTTGATTTTATGGAATTGATTTTCTTTTGGTTTTGGTGGTTTTTCATTTTCCAATTTTATTTTTATTTATTTATTCAACCATTGTAAAAAAAAAAAAAATTCACTTTTATTGACAGTTTTCATGCAAAACAAAGTCAAACGAATGATATTCGGTATGGTAATTTTGTTTTTCAATTTTTTTTTTCCTTTTTTGCGATTGGAACAATTTCTAGACTCAATGGTAGAAAAAATTATCACTTTAATGGACAATTTTCATAAAAAAAGAAGCCAAACGGACACCAAACTTTCAACATTTTTCAGGTGAAAAATTATACCAATCAAACACAATTAATTATAATTCTCAGTAAAATAAATTCTAGACAATTCAATTCTCTATAAAACATTTTCTTTCCACCCATTTTCCACCTTTACAATCGAACGGATCCTAAAAGAAACCCAAATCTATTTATTGCAGCAATTTAAAATCAGTCATCTCACTGAGAAAGCGTGTTTCACTTAACAAGTTTACAGGCAAACAAATAAGTTTTGAATTAAATAACTTTTATTAATAAAATTGAATAAGTATGTTATACGTATTTCAAGAGTAAATGAGTACTTTAAAAAAGAGTGCTTTTTTTTTTTTTGAGGCTTGAGCACGATTGATTTAGCCTGTATTTTGCATTAACTTTTACATTTTTCCACGTATCACTGTAATAGCCTTTGATTTTTTAAACACGATTTAACATCACTGTCCAGATTGTGTCACATAGCGGGTAAATGTGACATGTTTTATTGAAAGAAACAAACATGGTACGTACTTAGGAGAGAGCCGACAAACCTCTAGCTGAAGGATGGAATTGGTAAGACTACTATTGCTAGATAAGTTTACAGGAGACAATATCGCAAGATAGTAATAGGCATTCTAGATTACCTAGGAAACTTGACAGGGGAAATGCTTAAAGAGTGCAAAGAACAAGTAGAAGAACAACATTTGTACAGGAATCTAAATTGTAGGAAGTATCTAATTGTAATGGATGATATATGGGATTCAAGAGTTTCGGATGATGTGAAACCTTCTTTTCCAAATGACAAGAATGGGAGTCGAATCATGATGACTACTAGGCTAGAGACAGTAGCTGGTTATGAAAATTCTTGTTCTCATGAAAGTTGGAATTTATTTTGTGAGAAGGCATTTGGATAACATTGTTGTCCTATTGAGTTTGAGAAAATGGGGAAGAAGATTGCTCGAAATTGTAAAGGACTTCCACTCGCTATTCTTGTGATTGCAGGCCTCCTCTCAAAGGCTACAAAAACACATTACTGGGCAAATGTTGAAGAAATTTTAAGTTAAGTATAGCTTCAAATGAAAGGGTTTTTGCCTCATCATTTGAATTCTGAAGGAATACTAAAACCAGCGAGATTTGTAAGTTTGGAAAATGTGGCGCACGAATGCTTAATGGATCTTATTGATAGAAATCTTATTTTGGTTTGTAGTGCAAGCTCTACATAATGGATCTTCTTTCCTGCAAGAATTTCACTATCCTGGCATCCCTTCAAAAATTAACTTTAGAACATTGCAACCTTCCTGGGGAAGGCATGACGATTGTTGGTTCGTTACCCAATCTTCAAGTGCTCAAATTGAAATCTTTTGCCTTTGCTGGTCGAGAGTGGGAACTAAATGAAGGGAAATTTCTGGAACTAAAATTTCCGCTTGAAAAAATTGATCTGGAGCATTTGAAAGCCAATAGTATCCACTTTCCGAGCCTTCAACGCCTCTTCATTAAGGAAATCCTTGAGTGGGGAGATCAGATGAAAGACCAAGATTGTGCATTCTCGACCGTCAAACGGCTAAGTTTTTTTTAGTATTGCAGATTACTCAACTAACCTTTATTAATGATGAAGCCCTAAAACCAATTAAGCGTGCAATAATAAGCAAAACGAAAACCAGAAAAAGGCAGAGCAAACTGACAAATTTATAGTGGTTTATTCAATGCGAGAGCTATGTTCATTTGTCATTGTAGACTTTTACTCTAATAGAGTTAAAGGGTACGAGGTTATCTCATGACTCGTGTGATTTGTCATTGTGATTTCGTATCTGCTTATAAATAACTTGCTGGTATTTTATGAGACGCAAAATTTGAATTTCTTTCCCAAGTTGTCTGTGACTAAAGATTCAGGGGTAGTTCAATATCTGATCGGCGGCTCAGCCCCCAATTATAGGAATACTCATTTTGATAAATGTATGTTTTCATTGTTAACGACCACAATCTTAGGAATTAAAAATCCTAATTCTATACCACCAAGAGCAATAGAATCGCAGTAAGAAAAAATGACACAAAAAACGTGCAAAATTATAGATGTTCGCCTCAATATGAAAATACGTCATCTTCAATCTGCATGTTTCACAATGTAATAAACAAGAACACCAAGATTCAGGAGCAGCGCCCCAAGCCCATTTAGTTTTTGACAGCTAAATTTTTTTTTTCTAAGTATCAGCGCAATACAAATTTTTTTACTTGTCCCCCTGGCTCCGTCCCTGCCAGGATTTATAGGAACTACAAACTGAAAAGTCTCGATTTTCTCAATGTTTATTGTAGTCATGTAAGATCATAGAGATAATAGTTTCCTTGAAGTTTTGAACCACAGCTATAGGAAGTGCCTCAGCGAAAATACGCTGATTTTTTTATTGAGAATGATAGACAAATCTTATTCTGAAACGTCATCCACATTCGAGAAGATTTAGTACTTTTTGTACGTCAAATTTACATCTTCAACACTTCATTTTCATTGTTGAGTATAGGTTCTTGGGATGGTCAAACACCAATAGAGCAGAGGATTTGGGAGAAAACACTTCCAATACTGTAGTGACTTCATGTTATGAAACTGATCGCAAATAGGAATTAAAAATCCTAATTCTATTCCCCCAAGAGCAATAGAATCGCAGTAAGGAAAAATGACATAAAAAACGTGCAAAATTATAGATGTTCGCCTCAATATGAAAACACGTCATCTTCAATCTGCATGTTTCACAATGTAATAAACAAGAACACCAAGATTCAGGAGCAGCGCCCCAAGCCCATTTAGTTTTTGACAGCTAAATTTTTTTTTTTCTTAGTATCAGCTCAATACAAATTTTTTTACTTGTCCCCCTGGCTCCGTCCCTGCCGGGATTTATAGGAACTACAAACTGAAAAGTCTCGATTTTCTCAATGTTTATTGTAGTCATGCAAGATCATAGAGATAATAGTTTCCTTGAAGTTTTGAACCACAGCTATAGGAAGCGCCTCAGCGAAAATACACAGATTTTTTTTGTTTGAGAATGATAGATGAACCTTATCCTGAAACGTCATCCACATTCGAGAAGATTTAGTACTTTTTATACGTCGAATTTACATCTTCAACACTTCATTTTCATTGTTGAGTATAGGTTCTTGGGATGGTCAAGCAGCAATAGAGCAGAGGATTTGGGAGAAAACACTTCCAATACTGAAGTAACTGCATCAATTGGAGACAAATATCAGAATGATACAAAAAATGCACCAGTAAAGAAGGTTTCACCAATTTTCAGGTAAGCTATCATATATTCTCATTTTATTATATTTTCTTCGATTCATATCCAAAGTAACACGAGCACTTCTAGCCTTTGCCTTCAAAACAAAACAATGCCTTTTCTATCAAAATAAATGATTGCTAAACAGATGTTTGAAACAAAATTTTATATGTAAAATGCTTTCGCCAATAATTTCACTTGAAACATTTATAGCAACCAATTTTATATAACATTTCACCATAACCACCAAACTTCCTTTCATCATTTTCATTAATTTTAAAAGAGGTAAAATAATAATTTTACATTCTATACATAAAATAAATTTTAAAAAAAAATAAAAAAGGTTACTTAGAAAAAATAATTAAAAAAAAATTCCTTAAAAACTTTTTAAAAAAAACATTTTTAAAAAATAAAATAAAAAACAGTTTAAAATAAAAGTTTTTAAAACTTAAAAAACTCTTTTTAAAAAAATTATTGTATATATAATACAAAGTTACCGTTTTATCCCTTTTAAAGTTAGTGAAAATGGTGAAAAGAAATT
>CAIGRO010267121.1:0-14008 GCA_903798355.1 Fraxinus baroniana
CACTTCAACTAGAATTCTTCAATACTTCAAATATAACAACAAAAGAATTCGGGTCATACCCAAATTCTAACATCATTGATATTCGATTTGATTCCCTTCATAAGTGAACAAAATCAGACCGCACCCCATTCCTAGTCTTCTTTCAGAATATTATGTTAGGGCTTCTTATTTTTATTTAATAATTACGGCTCACTGTAACTCGGTTGTTTTTTAATAATATTTGAGAGTTTCTCAATCATCCAATTTATTTAGTGTTCAAAGCAAATAAAAGAATATTTCATGTCAAATTGGTATTCAACTATCTAACTAGATAAAATTATAATATTCCTAGGGATTTATCTGAATGAAATAATATGATACACTAAAAATAACGTATAAAGTAAATTCCTTTCTCAAGCTATTGTTGCGTATGCTGGAAAGTAAGGGTCATAGATGATTGATTCAAGATAATTAATTATTTTGCTAAGAAAATATACGATAAACAAATCTAATGACAAATAAAATATTACTTTTGATTTAGTTCTTAAATGAGGGGAGGTTGGATTGTTTTTAATTTAAGTCCAAATAAGATAAATAGATTCACTTAAAGGAAAAAAAATGAATGAATAAATTCAGGTTATATAAAAATTTAAGAATCAAATGTGATTAAAGGGTTTTTCTTCACCGTTGACATGATTTCCTTAATTAATTTTGCAAAAAAAAAAAAACCGAGTTTGTACCCCTTTTGAAAAATGTCAATTCCAAGACAATTACGAGTTCAGTTATCTCTCTCTTCTTACTTATTCATTGAATAAAACAAGGTTTTTACCCACACTTTCTTTTTTACCGAAGCTTTATAAGTTTAATTTAATCAAAAGCATTCAATCGAAAGAAGCAAAAATTGAATCAAGCGCAAACACACAAGCTCGATTTACTATCTTGAGTGATAATCCATTTACGATCAAATAAAAATATCCCATAATCTTTTGATGTGCAATCGCTACTTGTATTAAGAGAAATTTAGCAATTACGGACTAAAATCTCTAAATTAGCATGAAATGGACCAATCTAATCACTTAGTTGTACACCTAAATAATATGAAGGCCAAACTAACAATTCAATCAATGGATTAAACACATAATCAAAGGGAATAAAGAAATGTCTACACTTTATTGATCGGAAATCATGTCTTGGGTTTAGAATCACCCTTAATCAACAAAATAATTTAGTTACCCATGGAATACATACTAAACCAAAATAAAATCCATACAGAATGTATTAAAAAGGGGAAGAAAGGAAGCTTAATGGACATTGTTACGCCTCATTTTCAAAGTACGAGGAAAAGGTGCCACATGTTGGACCGTGGGCCACGTGGAAAGTCAACAAGAAAGTCGAATAAAGGCCCATGAGGTCAAAGTAGGAAGGAATCAAACAAAACCAAGGTCTACGCTGAGGTATTGCCTCAAGGACGAAGCACTACAATCCTGGGCCGAACCACTACCTAAGAAAACAAAGAAAAAAGTTGAAGCTCTCCACTTGGAGAATCACCTCAAAGATCTCTCTGAGGCTCTCAAACTCTTTCGAAATTCATGAAACCGACGATGTCTCTTGTGATAGATTTGAAGATCTTTTAGAAATAATTGATGTGACATCTGTAATAAAGTTTTGTCAGTGTGTCATCATATTGTATAGAGCGACTGACCCCTAATGAACAATGATGTGACGTCCCAAAGACGTCCCAACAAAGGAGATGAGACTACGTGGTTTTTATATAGTCACCACCTCAGCCAATACAGTATAAATAGTTGCTCTTTGTAAAGGAGGGAGGGGGGCTCCAAGAAGATGAGGAAATCAAACACATACCCACGAAAAATTCACGAAAAATTGATAAGGAAATACTTGGCAAGTTTTTCGTCAACCTTTCTTCACATATTTGTTGAATACTAATTTTAATAGAAAACATTGTGAATTTTTGACAAATGATTCATTCAATCTAGCCTTGAATACATCCCCTCAAACAAAAGGGAGTGGAATATTCTTGATTATCTTAGTTTGGCGATCGTTGATAGTGCGGTTGCCGTTAACACTTATTGCCGGAGTCCGAACGTTTTCGTCTCTTGCTGTAAAGTGCCTCTCGCGTCCATTCCCAACCCATTTTGGTAAAAAATGCGCCGGATCCATACTTGACGTGGGAAGGGTGGGCCCAGCATCTGTTGAGCTCATTTTTGGGGTCAATAGATTGGTGCCTTCTATGGAAAAAACTTACATTTTACCACAAGTTTGTGTGGAGAAAAGGCCAGGCTAAGTTTGTAAGTGTTTTTTGATAGGATCGGACTACAGGCACCTAGAAATAGGCATGCCTATCCTCCTACTCCAATGCCTAGGAATAGGCAATATGAACCTCATTCAAACGAGAATCAACCCATATACCATGAAGAGCCTCCAGTCAGACCCTTAGAAATAGGCGCGAAAGACGAGACTAGGCTAAGAATGAAGCGGGAACCTCCCAGTTACCTCCCCAAACTCGCTAAAGGGAAGATGAGGATTCAGATGAGTCTCAAAGGTCCTGTGATCAAGATAATGATGATGAACATTCCCTTTTCTCTGAAGCTATAAGAAATGCTTCTATGCTAAACCACTTCACACTCCCTAAAATCCCAAAATATTATGGTAAAGGCGACCCTGCGAAACATATGAACAATTACAAGACTCACATGAATCTGAAAAGGGCTACCCCAGCAATGAAGTGTATAGCCTTTCACTTGACCTTAAGTGGAGGTGCAGAAATTTGGTACACTAGGCTACCAGAGAGAAGCATCCAAAGTTGGCCCGAGTTCAAGAAAGCTTTCTTTAAACATTTCACCACCAGCAAAGAAGGACAAAGACCCATCCAAATATTACGGATATGAGGCAACAACAAGGTGAATCTTTAAAAATTTCATTTCACGCTTCAACGATGAGATGACATACTGTGTACAAGTTACTGATAGAGAGGCATTAACTGCCCTCTGATGAGGATTAGACATGAACTCTATTTTCTGGAGAGATATACAAACAAGGATCCTGCTACCTGTGACGCCGTATTAGAAATGAAAGATGCGAAATTCTCAATAAGGAGTTAAAAGATCATAGGAATAGGGCTAGCCAAGGCCTGCCACCTCCACAAATACAAAGGGAAAGAGGCCCTACCTCTCATTTGATGGACATTCAAGCCCCAATAAACCATGGACAAGAACTAGCTGCCGCCACACTCAATTCGGTACCAACTTTAGCCTATGAGGAGGTCAATCCTGGTGCTGGAATGCATCAACGTCAACCTAACACAAAACATCTAAAACAACATTCCAAATAGGCGGGGCCAACAGCCTCGGAACAATGAACAACGTTAACCCAATCGGAGCGACCCTCCAAGAGAAGGGAAAACGACATTAAAAGACCTAGGGAGGGTTAGAGACAACGGCGAGGCCTCCCACCAAACAGTGAACATGAGCCCATTCGAGAAATTGACACAATCATTGGCGGTCCTCATGTGGATGGAGATTCTAGAAATTCTCAAAAGAACTACGCCAGGGAGGCAACCGACCCAATCATGACAAGCTATATAGTGAACCAATCTTTGAACGAAAGAGAAATTCTCCCAATCACTTTTACGCAAGAGGATACGGTGGGGGTACATTATCCACACTATGACGCCTTAGTGATTAGGGCTGTTGTGGCTCGCAATGGTCTGAAAAGAATGTTGGTGGATAACGGAAGCTCAGTCAACATCATATTTGGTACTACTTTTGAAAAAATGGAGGTGGACCATGAATTGACCCCAATGAACTCCCCCTGTATGACTTCACGGGAGACCGCATCATCCCAAAGGACAAAATCACTATGGCAATAGAGATAGGGGTGGAACCGTTGATCGCACGCCATTATACAGAATTCCTCATAGTTGATAACCAATCTGCCTACCACGGTGTGCTAGGAAGACCTGCCTTGAAAGAGCTATGGGCGATCACCTCAATTCATCACTTGTACTTGAAGTTTCCAATAAGAAAGGCATTACCACAGTTTGAGATGATCGGAGAGAAGCTAGGGAATGCTACTCCAATTTATTAAGGAAAGCAGAACCAAGGACGCACGTCATCTTTGCTGACGTTGATATGGACGACTTCCCTAAACAAGGGACTCCTACTTAACAAGGGGAAGATGTCCTAATGACCAAAGCTCCTAAGGAAGGAGGCACATCCAGAGCAATGCAAGCCTCTGAACAAGGAAAGACTGCTGAGAATGCCGTTAACTTGGAAGAGCTGGACCCTAGCATTATTGACTGTGAGCCTTAAACGGCCCCAATGGAAGAATTGGAAATTTTCCTAGATGATCCTATGGACCCAACGAAATACTTACAGATGGAAAGCAATATACCCCCCAGGAATGAAGGAGAAGTTGAAAGATTTCCTTCTCAAAAATCTGGATGTGTTCACCTGAAAACACGACGACATGATAGGCATCGATCCCAAGGTCAGTTGCCATCACTTGAACATTGAACCAGGAGCTACGACTCTCAAGCAGAAAAGAAGGACTCTTAACTCGAAAAGGTACGAGGTTTTTAAAAAAGAGGTAACAAAGCTGATTGATAATGGTTTCATCAGAGAATCTGCATATCCAAAATGGGTATCCAACCCAGTTCTGATGAAGAAGTGCAACGCGAAGTGGAGGGTGTGCATTGACTTTTCAAACCTGAATCAAGTCTGTCCTAAGGACAGCTTCCCGCTTCCCATAATAGACCAGCTGGTGGACTCAACTGCTGGACACCAGCTCCTCAGCTTCATGGATGCCTACTCTGGATACAACCAAATCCTCATGTTTCCACCAGATGAAGAACACACATCTTTCATCACAGACAATGGGCTCTATTGCTACATGGCAATGCCCTTTGGATTAAGAAATGTCGAGACAACATACCAAAGGTTGGTTAACAAAATTTTTGCTGACCTCATTGGTAAGACAATAGAGGTCTATGTGGACGACATGCTGGTAAAAAGTCTGAAGGCAGTAGATCACATTGCACACCTTAATGAAAAGTTCTGAATTCTGCGAAGGTATTGAATGAAACTCAATCCTTTAAAATGTGTTGCTGAGGTGTCGTCTGGAAAGTTCCTTGGTTACATTGTTAACAAATGAGTCATTGAAGCAAACCCTGAATAGGTCAGAGCTTTAATTAAGATGAGGTCTCCCCAGAAGCCAAAAGAGGTACAGAGCTTTATCGGATGAGTCGCAGCCCTGAACCATTTCATCTCAAAGGCAACTAACAAGTGCCTATCATTCTTTAAAATCCTCAAAGGAGAGAACAAGTTTCAATGGACAAAAGAATCCGAGTAGGCTCTACAGGAGCTAAAGAAGCACCTTGGTCAGGCGCCTCTTCTTTCCAAACCAAAAGACCATGAGGTACTACATCTATACTTAGTAGTGACTTCAGAGGCTCTGAGTTCGATTTTAATAAGGGAAGAAGACAGCAATAAGCTACTAGTATATTATATCAGCATGGCACTTCTTACAGCAGAAACTCGATATCCTGACATGGAAAAGTTAGCTCTCGCTTTGGTGATAACCTCAAGAAAGCTTAAGCCATATTTTCAGGCTCACGGCATCCATGTCCTAACAAACTACCATCTCAAGTAAGTGCTGCAAAAGCCTAATGCTTCGGGAAGATTGCTTAAGTGGGTCGTAGAGCTTAGCAAATTCAACATCACATACAAACCAAGGGCATCCATCAAAGGATAGGCCTTAGCTGACTTTGTGGGAGAATTCACCCCTATACCCAATATTGAACAAGAGACGGAACCTGTCGAACCTCATATATGGATTCTCTCAGTTGATGGGTCTTCTGGAGACACAGGGTCAGGGACAAGAATCGTACTAGTCAGTCCGGAAGAGCATAAGTTGATATGTACTGTAAGGTTTGCTTCAAGGCAACCAACAATGCAGCGGAGTTTGAGGCTCTTTTAGCTAGCCTTCGACTAGCAAAAGAATTGCAAGTGAAAAGGTTCATCATTAACAGTGACTCCCAATTCGTGGTTAGCCAAGTTCATTTAAACTTCTCGGCTAGGGATAAAACTATGGCGGCCTACGTGAAACTGGTAAAAATTCTCATCCTTTCCTTCAAAAGGTTTGAACTAATACAAATACCTAGATCCCACAACGCTTATACCGACACTTTAGCAAAGCTGGCAAGTAGCAAAGATTCTAAGTAACTTACAGTAGTTCCCGTGGAGCACCTTCCCAGAACCCCCGACTGAGGTAAGTGGAACTGTAATGTGGATAGAGATATGCCTCTCTAGATGAAGCCCCTCATATCCTATTTAAAAGATCAGATCTTACCCTCTCAGAAAGAAGAAGCTCAAAAGCTCAGAAGAAGGACTGATCACTTTGTCCTCCAGGATGATATATTGTATAAGCGTGGGTTCTCGGTGCCTCTACTGAGGTGCGTCGAGGGAGAGCAAGTAAACTATATACTCAGAGAAATCCATGAGGGCATCTGTGGTAATCATACCGGAGGCTGGTCGTTGGCACAAAAAGTACTCGAACAAGGGTACTTTTGGCCCACCTTGAAAAAGGATGCGCAACAATTTGTCCAAAAATGTAACAAGTGCCAACGTTTCACCACCATCCCAAGGCACCCTTCACAAGAGTTAAGCATGGTATCCAGCCTTTGGTCGTTTGCGAAATGGAGAATTGATTTAATTGGACCCCTCCCCAAAGGAAAAGGAAGTGCTATCTTTGCAATCGTTGCTATTGACTATTTTACTAAGTGGGTTGAAGCCGAACCGCTTGCCAAGACAACTGAGGGTAACACTTCCAAATTTCTTTGAAAAAGCCTCATATGTAGGTTCGATATCCCTCATTTAATTGTATCAGACAATGGCAAACAATTTGACAACAAAAAAGTGAGAAACATGTTTGAGGAATTAGGCATCAAGAAACATTTCTCCTCCCCACATCATCCCCAGGCCAATGGGCAGGTCGAAGCTGTAAACAAGACAATCAAATATACCCTAAAAAAGAAGTTTGATGCCTCAAAAGGAGCCTGGGTAGAAGAATTACCACAAGTCTTGTGGACAATCCGAACCACTAGCCGAACTACCACATGTAAAACCCTATTCTCCATGGCATATAGAGCCAAGGCTATGAGCCTTGTCGAAGTGGGTCTCCCGTCTCATAGAGGAATACACTACAATGAAATAGGTAATGATGAAATGAAGCGATGTGAGTTGGACCTGCTTGAAGAAATGAGGGATGATTCCCAGGTTAGAATGGTCATGTACCAAAGGAAGATGACTAGATAGTACAATGCCAAGGTAAAAATGAGGTCCTTCCGAATAAATGATTCTGAGAGTATTCCTATCAACCAAGAAACTCGGGACAGGCACCTTGGGACCTAATTGGGAAGGACCCTACCACATCGAGAAAGAAGTTCAACCAGGAACCTACTGGATTAAGGACATGGATGGGAAGATTCAGCATCATCCATGGAATGTTGAACACCTTTGTATGTATTATCAGTAAAATGTAAATCATAGATGGAGGTTCTTTCCCGGTATTTGTAAATGAGAATAAAAATTTTGTTAAAGACTCGCAGACACTCCGTAAAATGTAGCAGCCTCAGAAGAGAGGACGAAGTCCCCAAAGGGATCGCCTCGCTTGAACTCCAAGTCTAACAATACCTGCCTTCCTCTGACGAGGTTGAACGTTAAAGAAGAAGCCTTCACATGGATGAACCATCCACCATGTGAGGAAGCATGCCCCAGCACATACCTTCCTCTGATGAGGTTGAACGTCCAAGAAGAAACCTTCGTATGGATGAACCATCCACCATGCAAGGAAGCGTGCCCCAGTACATGCCTTCCTCTGATGAGGTTGAACTTCAAGGAAGAAGCCTTCGCATGGATGAACCATCTACCATGCGAGGAAGCGTGCCCCAGCACATACCTTCCTCTGACAAGGTTGAGCGTCAAGGAAGAACCCTCGCATGGATAACCATCCACCATACGAGGATGTGTGTACCAGTACGTGCCTTCCTCTGACGAGGTTGAGCCTTGAGGAAGAAGCCTCGCATGGATTAACCATCCACCATGCGAGGAAGCATGCACCAGTACATGCCTTCCTTAGATATGATTGAACGTCAAGGAAGAAGCCTTCACATGAATGAACCATCTACCATATACGAAAGCACACATCAACACATACATTCTCTTGGCAAGGCAGAACGTCGAAGGAGTAAAAAAAAAGTAAACTATTCAGCCTAAAGGCTACAAAATTCAGTCAAGAACAAGCACTGCAATAAGTACTCAAGAAAATTCGACACAAAGCTCCAAGTTCGATTACCTTTATCCAATTAAGTTTGGGTCGTCCCACTCCAATTAAGTTTGAATTAGTATATTACGAATGATGCATAGTCGAGACCCAATTGAAAGCAGGAAATTAAAGACAATAGGGTAAGAAAAGTTCTCTTCAAGTAAAACAGTAAATACAATTAGAGGCCCCAAGGCTTTACAAGTATAGCAATCAAAATAAACCTAGTTTATTCCTAGGGAGGTGGAGGTACTTTAGTCTCTATGGAAATTTTCGAAGCATAGACGTCAGTTGGAGGCGCAGCAATTACTGTCTCTTCTAGACCTTCCTCTATTACCACTTCAACAGCCTCATCGCTAGGAGTCTGAGGTACCACCTCGACGACTTCGTTGCTAGCAGGAGTTTGAGGCACTCCTTCTTTAATAAACTCAGCCTTCAGATTTGAGACGTCATTTTAGGCATACCTCTTCCAATATGAGCCGAGGCGTACTCACAACAATTCGCGATATAAGTCCTTACAACAATTTTGCCCCTTCGATGACGTCTGACTCGTACTTCCTATATTCATTGATTACCTATTCCACCTGCTATTCCATGAAGTTATTAGCTCTCTTGGTAGTTTTTAATTGGAGGTTGGCCTTCTCTAAAGCCTCAGCAGTTAGATTTTGGTGGTTGTTGGAGGTTTCCACTTTCTTGGTTAGCGAGGCCATCTCACATTACGACTCATAGACCGTTTTCTTCATGGCCTTGACTGCGGCAAGAGCTGAGGCTAACTTCACCTCATCTTCAGCTTTCTGAGCCTTTATATCCTTAGCCTCAGCTCTCACCTTTTCAATTCCACCTTGCGGCATTTGCCCTTTCATACGAAGCCCTATTTCTCTGTTCCTAACATTCAAGGGCTACACCAAATGCCCTAGCACTTTGACTCATGAGAAAGGCAGTGAAGTCCACTGCATCACAAGTGGCCATATAGTCCTCCCATCTTTCAGTCCAAAATTTATTAAAGACCTTTGTGGCATTTCGAACTTCAATGGCAGCATCTCTATCACTGCTGGGGCGATTTTACTGTCACGCCCTCCCAGGAAGTTTCCAAATTTTCCTGGGCTCCTTTCCATTATCCTTTTAGGTACCTCCTTAGCCACAGGTGTATTATCCTTGATCTCATTGCTAGCATCCGGAATCTGCCTTTTTATCGTAGAATCGATTGAGGTTTGCAACAGTTTTGGTTGCTTAGAGGTCTCCTTTCCATCATGACATACAATGGCCTCGAAGTTTCCAGGTGACCCACCTGTGTAGCTCGATTTCCTTTTTTTCAGAGGCCCCTTGGCCTTGTCAGCCACGATCTGATTAACGCCAGGAACCTCCACCTCAGTGTTTTTTTCTGTTGCATCCTTTTTAAGGCATTCTAACCTCGTCGTTGCTTGCCTGTCCCCTGAGGAAGAAGGTTTTAGTACATAGGTACCGGTAGTTACGGTAGCTTTGAGGATTATGGCCATGTCTGGCTTGGGATATTCTTTCTTGGGCACCATCTACCCAAGAAATCTACGAAACACTGTTGGAGTCCAGTGATAGATGAGCAAAAAACATTTGAAGATAGGAGAGCAATGAAAGTTTGTTATATCTTAGTGAAAAGTAAACAATCAGAATGCAAACATTTTTTCTTTTATAAAGAAAAGAAGCGAATCCTAGCCGTCAGATCGAATCCAAGTTAATCAAGGATGTTCTTGTGTTTCAGATAATCTGAACCGTTAAATCTAAACGGTTTCCCTCGCCAACGATCTAGATCTGTGCGTGGGATTCACAAATGGGTCTAGGCATGTGGTTATCTTCCAGACACCAAGAACAACAATTATTAGCCATCATTGCGTATTTAATACAAAATGGTCGTACGTGTATTGGGAATAGTTTCAATGCAATTCCCACCTTGAAAACATGCAAAATCCTTGAAACATGTGTACTGATATACTCCTTTCAGTACCTCTGCAATAAAGTGATCAAACAGCCTCGGCAGCCCAAAGAGGGACTCTCCTCAACAACATCGTAACAACACACTCCATATGTTCCCATTGCAGATTAAGATTCCAAGCGTAGTATAAATGTCTATACCTGGACTTGGGGGACTGGGATAGATAAATGACATTACCTTTAGAAGATCGATCATCGTGGATTAAGCAAGGGTTTGCTATTATACTTCAGGCATTGGCAATTCGTCGTGACTCATTCCTAGAACGAAGAACATCTGAACGAATATGGTCAAAGGCATAAGACACCTTATTCAATACGCAATCTTTATTATCGTTATAAGTTAAATGACCAACATCAAAGAGCCTTGAACTAATGTTACAAATGCTAGGAGCCTTAAAATTGTTTCAGGTGGGTCAAGAGCCTCGCTAATTAAAAGAGCTTCAATGACTTATTACAAAAGCAAAAGGTACGCAACCTTAGAATTTTATGTTAATTGGAGTACCTGAATCACAAGTCAAATCAGACTTACCCATACGTGACTAAAGTTACTATATTTTCGAGATTGGTAGTCTTAGCTAAAGTTACGAAGGTGTGATGAAGTTCAGTTAAAGTCAAACATTCGCATCAGAACTAAAACGACATCAGTTAAAAAAAGTGTATTACATTAGATGAAGGGTTGAATTACATAAGTTTGGACCGAAGTCCTTACAATTCGAATAAAAATAAAAATAAAGCAAGTACAGTTAGGCTGAAGGAGGCACAAAAGATACTATAGCTTCGATTTCGGCAGGAGTAGCTTCTTCAACCTTGTTATCATCTAGTTCAGAAACCTTTGCTCCTTCTATTGGGATCTGGGATTCTTCCTGATCCTTTTTCTCCTCAATAAATTCGGCTCGGAGCTCAGTAGTATCTGGGAATGATCTTCCAACCATTCCATCATCTCAGTATATGCATACTTCCACCAATACTGGTCGAAGTGCTGGTAATGCTTTGTCAAGTGAAAGTTGGCTAGGAAGTGGTCTTCAGCTTTGATACTGGCACGTTCAGCATCCCTCCTAACGGTTTCTACTTCCTCCGTCAAACCAGTAACTTTGGAGATCAGCTCCCCCACTTGCCCCTACCAAATCGATTTTTTCTAGGTTGGCCTTTTCAAGAGCCTTTGTAGTAAGCTTTGGGTGAGCATTTCCAAGCACTTCATTAATGAGGCCATCTGGCTTTGAGAAAGTTGGACCTTCTTTTTTAAAGTTTCAATTTTCGCCAATGCAGAAGCGAGTTTCACTGAATCCTCGGCGTCCTTCTTCTTTAAAGCTTCAGCCTCTGCTTTGCCTTTAGCAGCCAATTCTTCAACCTGGGAAGCTTTGCCCACAAATCCCCTATTCTTCTTCTGAAGCATCTTGAAGAGGGCCTCCATCTCAATGGCCATGCCAAGTGACCTCGTCGCCTGAGCAACCATAGTGGAGACGACGTCCACCGTATCGCTGGTTTCGATGAAGTTTTTCCATTTTTCAGTCCAGAACGTGTAGAACGTCGTTGTGGCAATCTGAGTTTCGGGAGGCAACAGAGCTAGGGCCTGAGGTTCAAGCTCAGTAGATCGCTTGGCCATAGGCAATTTTCCTGAGCTAGTGGAACCACTCGAGGTTTTATTTTTCTTGGCAGGCTCCTGCCTTAGAGGTTCCACGACAACAGGGCGCTTCTGTCCCCATTGATAGCAGCAATAGAGGCCTCCAACAATTTTTCCCCAGTGGGAATCCCTAAAAATGTCGGAGGAACTACCCATCCCGGTGGTGGATACCCGAACCTTCTTCTTAGGCTCCTCAATGATGGCCTTTTTTCCCTTGTCTGCCGAGGGGACCCACTCTCATCCTGAGGTGCAGCTTCCTTGCTGACCTTCTCAAGTTTATCCCTCACCTGCCTTACTTCAGCAATGAGGGTTTCATGCCTTTTCGACCAGCAGTTGAGGTGGCAGCAAAAATGGTGTCCATATCGAGGATGGGGGTCTTTCTCTTTTCAAAATTTTCTGTTTGCAAGGGAAACACGTGAGGTCAGACATCGGCAAGTAACAAAAATCGTATGAATTATGAAGTAACATGTTGACATACTACATCAAGCCATCAAGCCAAGATCCTCATAAAAGCGTTGGGGTGTGACTAAACGGTTGAAGTCACGTTCGGACAAAGGTCGGCGATATATCTTCGACAAAGTATCACAGCTGCTCCTATCGAATTCGAAGCGTTCAACCGACCCTGTAAGAGAAGAGACTTGCTTCAAAAATAAAGTTTAAGGAAATTAAACAAGAGGCAATAAACAAAGCGCAAAAATGAGACTCATTGGGTTCGAAGTAGGAGGTCGAAACTTTAACATGAGAAACGGTGTCACCCTCACACTCCTGCCACTTCTCCCAAAACTAGAACTAGGTCTCCTTCCACCCTTTGATGGAGGATGGAAGACCATGTACAAAAGGAGAATGCCCTCCCCATGGGCATAAGGAAGACCACCCTTTTGAGTCCCCCTTGTCTACAGACCTAGGCGGCTAGACTGTTTGAAAGACTTGGAGGGGCATGTCTTTGCCTAATGAAGTCTCTTTCCAGAGGAAATACGATCCTACAAGCTGGGCCCAGCCATTGGGGGTTAGCTGGGTGGAAGCAAGTTCGTACAGCCTAAGGACTACTTGAAAAAATGGATAAAGAGGCAGACGAATCCCAGCCTTCAAAAGGAACTCATTTATGGCAACACACCCTTGCCTAGGAAAAGAGGCTCGCTCATCAGGGGAAGGGGAGAGAAGTTTGACGTTATATGGTATCTTATACTTTTCTCTAAGGGTGGCCAAATAGGTCGGATCCATGACAGAACGTATTTTCGAAGCCTCCCAACCTAAGCTATCATCATCCCTAGTGGCCCCCCAGATACTGAGGCACCTTGACCTACCTCAATAGCCCTCTTAAGGTCAGCCACACTTGTTATTTGGATTCCTAATTCCCTAGCCACCTTAGTAATGCCTACATTATCCCCAGAAGGATCAGAAAAAGTCATTGATTCACAGACGTAACCAAAATTTAAGAATTCGAAACAAATCAATTACTTACAAGTTTTCAAGAGAATTGAACAATGAACCGAGGAGAGGAAAACGTTGTGGGGAATTTCGAAATTAAAAATGAAAAAAGGGGTGTGCAAAAGTTCTTGGAAGGGAAAGGGATGAAAGCTTGTGAAATTCTGGGATAACAATGACGCAAAGATTCGTGCCAAAGTAGGGGGTTTTCAATAAAGTTTAAACCCTTTTTATAGACAGACAAGCTTAAACTCAAACGTTGGATCCAAATCTTGGTCATCTAACCATCCATTGCGAGATCTCAATCTGAACCATCGGTAACCTTTGGCACTTCGTTTTCAAGGATCCGATCCAAGCATGGTCCGCACGCGCCCATATACGCCTGAGACTCATCAGGAGATGCGTGTAATATCGATCATTGCACATTTAATTTGGCGACGGGTACGCGTGTTGAAAGTTGCACTAGAATAATTACTCTCTCTTGGAAAATGGAGGAAACATCAAATCATTGTGGCACAATAATTTAGGGCACCTCGTGCTTCCTCTCTCTGTATTACTTAACAACTGAAACTGAGTCTGAAACATCAGAATCAGAATCATCAGAGGATGAGTAATAAATATATTACAAATCCAAATTCTATTTATATCCCAATCAAATTAAGGTTTGAAGGATATAAA
>CAIGRO010267148.1:0-11713 GCA_903798355.1 Fraxinus baroniana
AAAGAGAACATAATTTTTTTTTTAACAAATTAGTAAAAAAGTAATAATAATAACAAAAAAAAAAAAAAAAAAAATAAAATAAAAATAAAAAATGAATGGGGCGATAAATGGGGCAAAGGACTTTCCCCGCCCCACCCAGAATCCGTCCCGTCCCGCTTTAACCGAGTATGTGGATGAGGTAAGGTAACAAAAATACTCGACAGAACGGGGGTGAGAATGAGCGACCTGTCCTATACCCGCCCCGTTGTCATCCCTAAGTTTTGGAGAAAATCTCACAATTTTCATTTTGCAACAAGCATGAAAGATGGTGAAACTCGAATTGTCTTTCATGACTATTTTAAAAGGGATTTTACTATTTGTACACCAGGGTGTCACCCCTCACAATAGGGGGCCCACAAGGCCACGACCAATAAAAAATTGTGGATTCCTTTATTGTGAAGGGGGTTTTACACCAGGGAGTCAACCCAATGTATTTATTGCAAAATTTAAAAGATCGTTAGTAAGTACATACAATAGATATCAACCAGTAACAATCCAAAGATTTGGCTTCGAGATAGATTAGTAAATCATCAACATAAAACTATTGAATGGCTTTGACTACTTACTAATGCTGACATTTTGACCAATTTGTTAAAATGTTTTGCTACATGTATATCATGGTTTACATTTTGGTGTACATAATATACTAGTGACATTTCGTCATTGGTTAGTGAAAAACGACATTTTGACCAATTTGTTAAAGAGGTTTGCTACATGTACATCAATGTTTATACAATGGTGTACAAAATGTCCAGTGACATTTAATCACTGGCTGGTGGTGAGCATTATGTACATCAGGGGTATACATGTTGAATAATTCTTTGTTAAAAACATTTTTGAGATAAATATGTTTTTAGTTATGTTATTTTGATTATCTAATCCCTACACGTAGCTGGTTTGTAAATGTTAGATACGTGGTTATTTGAGCCCTATATAAATATGGCTTAACCCTTTTCTTCATATATTTTTCTCTTGTTCTTCGTCCAGGATTTCTCTTTAAATTATTCTTTGATTTGGCGCTTTTTTGTTGTAAATCTTGAGTGAACTTATATTGTTTACTGTGTGTAGATAATAAGGGAGAATGATGGGTTTACTGTGGTAAACTTGTATACCAATGAGGCGAGATAAATTTGAAGAAATTTGTGAATTTCTTAGAATATTTTTACTGAATGGTTTTGGCTTGATTACTAGTATCTGGAGCATAATCTACTTTGTAGATACTAAGCGGGTGAGTAGCGTTTAGAGCAAGTGAACAGATGTATCCGTTAGTGGGTGAAAAATTCATTGTGTTCGATTTTCTATTGTTTTCTGCAAATTTACTTTTGATAGATTGGTAAAACAATCGATTAGGATCAACAAAAACAAATGAGTTACCCTTATCCACGGCCACGAAGCAGAACACTCCAACAAAATCTCCGCTTTGCCAATTTGAATAAACATAATAACGCCTTCCTGCAAAGAAGGAAAATATAATATGCCAATCTTGACTAATGCCTCGAGAAGGTATCACCAGCCCTTTAATTAAACCATTCAAGCAAAAGCTGAGGACATAAAATTTTTCACAAACTTGATTTATCTTCGTGAAAATCACATTCACATATTTATGCCATGTCTTTATAATATGGGTTAACGTTATATATTTTGTGGAGGTGAGGTGCCATGTCCCCTTTAGGTAGTTTTAGGTATTTATATGTTAAGCACATGTTTCGTTTAACTAAAAATCATATTTTTAGTGGATTTTGATAAAGTTGACGAAATACGTGGTTGGAAAGCTGATAAAAATTGTAGATCTTATGTAATATGTAGTTGAAAATGAGTTTGAGAAAAATAAATAAAATAAAAATTGAACATACCAACCTTACTAAAATTAGACAGAGTAACGGTATAGAAATGAGTAATAAAACACCGATGAAAAATATCAATGAATAGGACAAAGTAACACCTAGTGAAACGGATGCAAAATTGAGGCAAGAGTTGAACTCTTTATTAAGTCGATTTTGTCTCATAATGGTACCTATGGATGATGGCAATCGACTCTCGAGATATAACGGCTATATTTTTGTGTTTGTAGCACTCTAAAACACAAGAACAATGAACCAAAAATGAGTTTTTGTATTCCTTTCGAAATGAAATGGAAAACAATTTTTTTATGCAGAGTTTTGGCTAAGAAAGATGAAATTTAATGCTATGCTATAATTGCATATCATTGGAATGAAGTAAAGGACACCCAAATGGTCTTATTTATTGAAGAGAAAAGGTTGTGAATGAAGAGACACGCCTCAAAACTCAACAACCTTTGCTAGGGTCACAGCTTTCACCATCGCTAGTCCGTAGCTCTAGCGACAGCTTCGCTCGAGCGCTAGACGAGCGACGAAGTTGGACAATTTTTCAGCCAGTTTTACTCTCTTTTCTTTCCAACTTTGGATCGTAAGTTCTCATTAATCCGAAATTGGATTTGTCATTTCAAATATACTACAACAATATACTCAACGAGTTGAACAAGATAATTTATTTTTTTCCATAATTTAACTATTGGATTAAATTCGAATATTTGGTCGAAGTTGACACAAAAATTACTTTTCCATGGTTTTATATTTAACTACTTCCAACAATTCTCCACATGAATGAAAATTCTACAATATGCAATGAACTATGCTACAAGTACAGGTAAGATTTCACAGGGGAGTGGGGTGGTGTGTGTACAGGTAACTCACACACCATGTGAGGGGCCTGTAACTAACCTGTGAATCTTCCCCTCTACTTGGGGCTTAATTCATATGCAATACACTATGTAAATGATATGCATACTCTAACATATAAGTACATACGACAAGTTATAGCATCAAGATATGTGGCTTGTGGCTCTGAACCTTCCTTAATTGAATACAATCGAATTTGCTAAGCTAAATAGTGTCTTGAACCATTCAGCCATTCATGTAAATCAAAATAATTGTACTATTACCATAACTCATCTAACTACTTCGGTTCTCATGGTTGTGTTAATTTTGGCCCTGAAAACCCTTGGTTTCATAAGTGCTATAAGAGAATTTTAAGCCTCAAACTCTAGTAGAAACACTTATTATTCTAGCAATTTAGGTTTGTAGGAATGGGAGTAAGTGCTTTACCCTGAATCTTAATAACTTAGTTGTCACGTTGAATCAAGATCATGGGATCTTCAATTTACAAGATTAGGTTTCCGCTATTGTGATTCTATTCGATAGGTTTTAGGCCAATTCTCATAGAAAGATGGTATGCTTGATATCTTTTTAGTCCTTTCGTCGAAGTATCCACTATGTTTTCATTTGATTTAACATAGTTAATTGAGATTATACAATTCAATATCAAATGTTTAACGGTATTATGTGTTTCAATGAATATGTTAATATTTACATTATACATACTATTTTGTGCCCTTACAACTGCCGATTGATTATTATCACAATGTATATTTAATCGTAGGTACCAATTTTTTCCAACATGAAATATCTAGAGAAAATTACGACGACATTCTGTTTCTTCTCCGATTTTATCTAAATCAATAAACTCAGATTCCATCGTGGATTGAGCTATACAAGTTTGCTTAGGTGATTTACAGGATACGACTCTACCTACAATGGTAAACACATAACCAATTGTAG
Source organism: Fraxinus baroniana (assembly GCA_903798355.1). Lineage (NCBI taxonomy): Eukaryota > Viridiplantae > Streptophyta > Magnoliopsida > Lamiales > Oleaceae > Fraxinus > Fraxinus baroniana. The sequence goes on from CAIGRO010267148.1 coordinate 3,678, forward strand.
ACTTTGAATCATTGTATCAGATATCCAATTCGTATTTGTACATCTTTCTAACACTACTTGATATCTTGAGTAGTGTAATCCATAACCAACAGTATGTCTTAAGTATTTAAAAACTCGGGTTAATGCCTTCTAATGGTCATTACTTGGATTACTTGTAAATCTGCTCAACTTGTTGACTGCATATGCTATATCTGGTCATGTGCAGTTGGCAATGTACATCAACTGCCTATAAAACGTGTATATTCTAATTGATATATAAAGATCACCAATAATTGTGACTAAGTGTAAACTTAAGTCCACTGATATTTTAACTGGTTTATTATAATATGTTTTAAACTTCTTAAATATAGTCTCAATATATGAATATAATGTGATTGAGATAACGACAAATCGTCAAGTGTTTTAGAGATTTTAATCTTTAATATCACGTGGGCAACTCCCATATCTTTCATATCAAACATTTTCTTAGTTGAGGTAATAATGTTCGAATTATTTTCCATAATTAGCATATCATCAACATATAAATTTACAATCACGTATCCGTTAGGTGTGGTGTTGATGCAGACACATTTGTCACATTCATTAATTTTGAAATCGTTTAACAATATAGTTTTGTCAAACTTTTCATGTCATTGCTTCGGTGCTTGTTTTAATCCATACAACGAGTTTACAAGCTTACATACCTTCTTCTCATTTCCCAGAGCAACAAATCATTTAGGTTGTTCCATATATATTTTTCTTCTAATTCACCATTTAGAAATGTAGTCTTAACATCCATTTGATATATTTCAAGATTATGCAATGCAGAGATTGTAATCAATACACGTATAGATGTGATACTTGTAACAAGTGAATAGGTATCGAAGAAATCTAGTCATTCTTTTTGCTTTTACCATTTGGCTACTAGTCTTACCTTATACTTGCCTATTGATCCATCCGACTTTAATTTCGTTTTGAAGATACACTAGCAGCCCAAGATTTGTTTCCCAAAGGAAGTTCAATCTATTCCCAAGTATAGTTATTCATAACGGATTCAAATTCATTATTAACCGCTTCTTTCCAAAAGGAGCTTCGAAAGTGGACATCGCTTCATTAAATGTCGTTTGATCATTTTCTAGTAGATACGTTAGAAAATCTGAACCAAAGGTCTTATGAATACTTTAGTTTTTACTGTGCCTTAGGTCTTCATCTACTTGATGATTACCATCATCTTGATAGTTTCCATTCGTAGTATCGTAAGTTTGTTTGTGTACAATTACTTCTTTCTCTTTATATAGAAATATATTTTCAAAGAAAACAACATTTTTTGATTCAATGATAGTACCTACATTTATATCAAGTATTTCAGATTTATGAACCAAAAATCGATATGCACTATCAATATTTGCATATCCGATAAAGACAATCTATTGTTTTAGGTCCAGTCTTTACTTGTTTAGATTTAGTTATATGTACATTTGCTAAGCACCCCCACACTTTAATATATTTGTAGGAAGGTTTCCGACCCTTCCATAACTCATAAGGTGATTCATCCTTACTCTTATGTGGTATGTTATTAAAGATATGATTTGCCGAACGTATAGTTTCCCCCACAAGTTTTTAGGTATGCTTGAATTAATCAACATTGCATTCATCATTTCCTTAAGTATTCGATTTTTATATTCAGCAACACTGTTAGATTGATGTGAGCATGGTACCGTAGTTAGATGCATAATTCCAAATTATGAACAAAATTCTTCAAACGACTTGACATATTCTCCACCTCGATCACTACGAATCGTCGTTATTCATTTTCTAAGTTGATTTCCGACTTTAATTTTATTGTGCTTAAACCCTTCCGAAACTTCATCTTTACTTTTCAATAAGTATACATAACAGTATCTTGCACTATCATCTATGAATGTAATGAAATACTTTTTACCACCTTTTGTTTGGACAAATTTTAAATCCAATATATGTGTGAATAAGTTCCAAAGGTGTTGTGCTTCGTTCAACTAAACGAAATGTTTTGACTAACTCAGCCTCTACACAAATTTCACATTTTTCATTTGTATTAAAATGCACGCTAGGCAGTAAACTTAAATTCATTAATTTGCGTATAGAACTAAAGTTTACTTGTCCTAATCTATGATACCATAAATTAGACAACCCAAGAATAAACACAAAAGAAGATATTGTATTCCTTGAGTTATTCAGTATAATGGTAAGGACAATTCATCTTGAATAGTCTATCTTTTACTTAACATTTGACTACATATATATTATTCTTTATAAGTATAAACTTATCGGATACAAAAACTAATTTAAAATCATTCTTACTTAACAAAGATTCTGACACTAAATTCTTGCGAATATCTGGCATATGAAGAACGTTGTTAAGGCTAAGTTCCTTCCCCAATGTCATCTTCTAAATTATTTTGTGTTGTCCTTCCACTTTTGAACTTGAAGAGTTTTCATGAATAGCTTTTCACCATCATTTGGGGTGTAGGATGAGAATATGCCTTTGTCGGTACAAATATGACGGGTAGCACCTGTATCCAACCACCATTTCATGGGATTTTCAACATTGTTGCATTCTGAAATAACGGTCGACAGATATTTGCTTGGGCTTGCTTTTTAGGTTTGCGACAATCAATAGAGCGATATCCAGGATTTCTACAATTATAGCAATTGCGACCTCTTTGAATTTATCATTTTGTAGTCCAAGAATTTTTCCATGATAAACTTCTTAGCTCCAGCGTCTTCAGTCTTGTATTTCTTCTCCAAGAACTCCCATAATTCCTTTACAAATTTCATGAAATTATACACATTGTATAATGTAGGGGCGGAGGGAGAGGGGGGCTAGGATGGGCTATAGCCCAGCCCAGAAGCAAATTCCATACATCATGTTTTTTCATATGGTTCTATGTGGCATAAGTTTGTGATTGTGTTCTAACCGTGTATACTCAAAGCCAATTCTACAGCAAGTTTACATAGTGAGATCTACAGACTCTTTTGGTTGAGCCCCTATCGTTTTAGTTGGTAATAAATGTCACTTGAATCGGTCAACAAGTGTAAGAGTAGGCCTAGCGGCAAAGACTAAAGATGATTTATCTGTGTTAATTGGTAATGCTAAAGCTCAGTAACAATATGAAGTTAAGAATAAGGTCTGGCAAATAATTGGTTTGCCATCATGGTCTTGGATCTCCGTAGTGTAGCAATAATGCAAAATAAAGGTTGCCTTGAATTTGTAGCGTTGCAAAGCCAGTTAGAAATTTTGTTTCATTTAGAACCACAGCATTAACTCTCAGCAGAACTAAATCCTTCACCACAACTATTAACACAACACAATTACTCGATTTGAAATAGATTTTTTCTTTGAAGCCACAACTAAGGTGGATAATTTATGACAACCGAAGGAAGTTACAAGCTAAGGTTGTTGGAAAGTATAGACTTTTGAATCGTTGTAGAAACCATAATTAAGTATAAGTTTCAACAAGACAAAGAAGAACTTTTTAGAGAACTCTTTTTAAAGTCTTGTATTCTCCATAGATCAAGAATACAAATTTTTTTTTCATATTCTTCGCTCATAAAACTTTAAATCCACTGCCTTGCATTTTTTCTGTAACTGAAAACTCTGCACTGGAAAGTTAAATGCAAATTTCAGCCCAGCATAACGTATATTTATGACTCTGCCCCTGGTATAATGTATTGTCAAAACCATTTAGTATATAGTTTTTGTATAAGAAGTCTGAATGTTTCCAAGCATTTAACACTATCAATGATGCCCTATTATTTTTTTCCTTTTTGCACGGCGGGACATCTTTCTTCAAGAATTTTGTCAAGTATAGAGTTGTGAGATAGAATAACATTTTCTCTTGAAATCAATCACACTGAACTTTTCTGATTTCTCTCCATTGGCACAAAGTTTGTGTGAACGGTGGGAGAGACAACCACAATCGGAGAAATCACAACGGTACAAACCAAGTTAGGTATAACTCCTTCTGACGTTCCCATATTCGATGTATCATTCGAAAAAGTATCAGTATTGTTTCTATTTACACAAAATAGAAGATAAACCAAAAATCAAAATTCGAAAAGTAGAGAAAGTTAAATCGAAGAAAAATCAGTTTAACCGAATAAAAATAAAGAATAAAGTTATCACTTAAAAAATCGACTTAAGATTGTTTGAAAAAAGAAAAAAATAATAATATTGGATTTGAGTGATGACTTTAAAACCAAAATTAAAGTTACCAACCTTAACAAAATTGGTTAGAGTAACGGTATGGAAATGACTAATAAACTACAAAAGAAAAACGCTAATGACTAAGACAACGTAATTCGTATGGTTTGGGTTTAAAAAAACTAAAAAATAAATAAAAACCTAGACCAATATAATCCAAACAATTGAATTTTCTTTTATTTTAATAGGTTTAAATTTTGTATTGATACTAATATATCGTTATGTCAAAAACTTCCAATTTAAGCATTTTATTAGATTTTAGACCAATATTCATATTTCACTTCTAAAACGTGCTACTTTTATGTGGAATGTATAAAAATGAACCGAATAAATGGTTTGGTTTCAAAAGTGAAATGATTTGGTTTGGTTTGGAACTTTTACAAACAATTTTATATAATTTAATTTTAAATAGGCTAAACATAATCATAATTAAATTGTGTTTGTTGTTTCTAAAAGTCTTCATGTCTAGTAGTGGCGAAGTCAAAATTTATTATTAGAGCGCCTAAATTGATTTGATTTCTTGGTAAGTCATCTTTGGACTTTGATATTGAGAAATCATTGATAATTTTTATTTTGATGTCACGTCTTTCGACTTATTTTTAGGTTATATTCTTTATTCGTCGGAGTAATTTTGGTACCGTTTCGAAGCATTCATGGTAAATTTTATAAAACATTTTTCAGGTCGACAAACCATTAAACGACAAGTTCAAAATATTAAGCCAAAAATAGCTACTCGAATTCATTTTTAACTATACATTTTTAAAATTCATTTTTAACTATACATTTATTGTCATTCACACTTTATATCGACTTTTCAATCGCACATTTCATCAACTTTTATCAAAATTTACTAAATTCTAATTTATAGCTAAATCAAACTATTTTAGTAGGGCAGGCACTACAAATTCAGACGAAAAACATAGTTTATTAATACTGTTTTTAGCAGTTTCTCAGCTTGTTTATACATTGATAGACAAGTTTAACATAAATATTAACTATTCTCTATCCTACAAACCTATTCTCTTTTGACTTATAAAAAATAAAAATAAAATAAAAAATAACTCTTACCTTACTCGAATATCTCAATTAGTCTTAAAATGAAAGGTCTCGATTCATCGTACTAGTGTGTGTTTATTCACTCTATTTTTTCCCTAGTGCTGACATCTTGCTCGATTTTATGTTAGAACTGAGACTCGGAGAGTATAACTCCAAACTTTTTTATTCGTTTCCATAGCGAGGTCGTGGACGAGAAGTGTATGACAATGATTGACGAACTTTTAATGTAAAAATGAGATATGCCTAAACGCATTCAAAGGAAATAGACAAAACATTGGTTTTGGTCGATTCATGAATTTTGCAGGGAATGCATGCTCATATTTGACCATATTCTCAGCTGGATTCCGGTAACCATTTATTAAAGACAGCTAAGTTAATAATTGTTGGCATATATCAACACAAATCAATCCATAAAACAAAAATTCAATGTATGGGATGTCAAAAGTACACTCATTGTCAACTTGAACCTAATTATTGATTAAGACTCTTCACCTTATATCTTACACAAATCAACTCTATTTAGCCTCTATTTGATGTTCATTGTTTCATTAAAATGAATTTGTGATAGTAAATTTTTAAGGAATCTATGATTAGAAAGTAAGAAAAAATTTTGAATTTACGTACCAATTATTTTATGTGAAAATGTGTGGTTGAAAATGAAGAATTTCAGAAAAATGAGCTTTGAAATAATGAGAATCAAACGAGGGCTTAAAACGATGTAAAATATTTTAGTATTTTTATCTATATAGTCACAAGCACTCATCCTCTAAAAAATAATCTCGATTCATTTCTAATGTACACCTTTTCTATACATATTGTTAAGCTGTGGGGCTTAATTATTGTCTGAATGCGGAGTTTGTACGCCAAAAGATCCAAATTTCATTAAGGATAATTTAGGAATTTCCCACTTGTAATTTTGATTTTGTCATAATTTATCTTATAAATAAGGTTTTGTATTATTATCAAAAGGAGAGGCGTTAAGAAAATGGAGTGTGTGATTTTTCTTTTATAAAACTTCATTTTATCATAGTAAATTATGTAGTAGAAAACAAGAACATAGTCTCACATTGAGGTGAATTTATATAAATCTTGTATTTTCTCAAGTGTCTATTTTCTTATGTGATTTTATTACTCTTGATGATATAGAATTAGAGTTTGTTAATTCTCATTTCATCTCAATCGTCCTAGGACATTCTAAAATTGATGAAATTCATAATTCATTATGCGACAATGAAAATTCATTATCCTTATATTGAAACACAAGATGCAACTAGCATTAGGTACGCAATTCCCAAAATATATATTCTAGATTTGTTTGTGCCAAACTATTTTATATATTTTCTATTCAGTCCCATTCTTTTGCGCGCCACGCGCAGGAGAAGGGATGCCTTGCATGAATGCAAAGCAAAGCTACGTGGTTGTCAGCCTTTTATTTTTAATTTATTTTTTCTTTTGTTATTATTATTTTTTTTTTGGTCTTCCAATTTTTTTTCCTTATTTTGTCTCACTTTTGCGGGATTATTACCGTGTGTCAGACGAAGTCGAAATATTACATTCTTAATATCATTTCAAAGTGCTCACGACCTAGTTTCTCCCCTCACTAACGACGTGCAAACTATAAAAGTACCTTAGATGACGCACAAAAATAAAAATAATCAGACAGATGAACCAAGAAGCAAGTAAAATGCTAAAATATTACTCGTGGCATTTTAATAGAAAAATCTCAAATCATTTCCAACGTTGTTTTTGCTGCAGGCAGGAAGAGATAACTTTGTGTTTTGGGAATCAGCCAATGGCAATACAGATAGATTTGAGTTTTATTTAATTATTTTGGGGAATGATTGTTAAGAGATAAATATCATATTGAATAAACAAGAAAATATAGATTAACATATAAAGGATTATGTTAATCCTCTTAATAAAATGAGAAATTCTATTTGTACTGAATGTTACACCCTCTCACATGCTCGCGAGGCCCGCGTGAATAAAAAAACACTTAAATGTGTGCTCCCCACATCCTATTATGAGTGTAGGTAAAAGATAGGGTGTACATGTAGCATTGTCCTAATAAAATGGACTCCTCTTGGTGTACACGGTAGGGACCGAACATACACAAACAGAGGTGAGGTAGGTATTTTTGGGGTGATCATGGGACCCTCCTCATGTGAGAAGCCGGCTCTGCCAGGCCTGTAAGAGGAGCTTAATACAAATAAAATTGACCTTTTAATATAGTATCAAGATTCATTAAACTCCAAATAATAATATGATTTGATTAAGACTAAAAAATATGAGTACGTGAATTTCGAAATTAGTTTACTCAAATGAACCACCATATTGTGGGGACGTGTTAAGGGATAAATTCTATATTGAATAAAAATGAAAATATAAACTAACATATAAGAAATTTAACTACTATTCTTAATAAGATTGATTTTTTAAGATAGAATTTCAAGTCTTGATAGTGACACTTGGAGTCAACAAAGTAGATTGATCCACATTACCAGCTACAAAATCAGCAGTTGGCTTTCATTATTAGATGCAAATCAGTGATCAATCAGCAGATTCACACTTTTTCCTTTCTGTCATGAATGATCAATTAACTGGACTATTAAATTTGATTAGTATTATTGCTCCCCAATGATCACCTGTTTGAATCCCTTCAGAGTCACTGAAGTGAGCATCCAGCTGTAAATTACAGGGCCCCATGGAATTAGTCGAGGTGCGCGCAAGCTGGCCCGGACATCCACGATTATAAAAA
>CAIGRO010267231.1:0-18998 GCA_903798355.1 Fraxinus baroniana
GTGCGTTCAAGATTGGGAAGTGATGAATCCATATTCATATATTCGAAGTCGGTAATTTACTAATTTGTTTTTTCAAATCAAATTTCGGTAAGTCGAATGATATTTCGATTTCACGCAAATTAACAACATGTTCTTGATTAATATAATATGCACATTATCGGTGTAATATCTCCAACAATTTCCTTGTCCTAAAGAAAGGAAAAAAAAAAATAGGGAAGACACAATATATGTGGGTTCACTTTTTAAATAATATTTAAATCAGGTGGGACCACATCTTGTGAGTATTCTGTACAACCTCTGAAGAAAATTTTCTGTACATTTAGCATTGTTGTTATATTATTGTTACTCTACAAGTTTACTTGTTATTTTAATTGTGCACGATAAATGTCAACAAATAGGAAGAAATATTTCAAGATTCGACCACTCATATTTCCGTGTGTTGAAAGTAATGGCATTACGGAAATGGACGCGACATTTCATATCAAGTAAACTTGGTATCAAATCATGGTGGGTAAGGGGTTATTTATTTGCTACTTTATCATATAGGTTTTACACCGTGGATGGAGATGAGAATGGGGTGTAAAGTGGTCCGAGTCGAATCAGCATGACCCAATTTTGAGTTTGCTTATGTCAAGCTACTCAATATGATTGAGTCATGGATTTCTTTTCTTTTACTTTAGGCATAAGTTCTCTTATTTACTTTTTGTTTTCTAAAAGGTAGCCCACCACCACCACCCGGCCATGAGTCTTTAGAATGAAGCTAACATGATTCAACAGTTAAAACAGGCAATGCCTAACCCTATTTCGATGTGATCGGCGATTTAAATTGTCCAACACCTTTTTGAGAATGAGATAGACGAGACTCGAGAGATATTCTATAGAAAAATGTCTTTTCAAAAACAAAAATATCTTGCCATTTTCAATCCTCCATTCGGCGAAATGATAGCAATATTCTTGGTGCAATGTTCGTAAAGATGCCTTGCTTCTTATTTACAAAAGGGAGAGTAATGGGAATAATAATTGAAAGAAAAAGTCACCATATGATGATAAGGGATTGAATTATTTAAGCATCTCCCTTGTATTTTTCTCCAAGACAAATCAATTCTCAACTATTTTGCTATCATACTGATATGACGTCATCCAGCATAATGACTTATAAATTTTCAAAGAAAATTATGATCATATCTTCATTGCCATTTCTTTAGTAAAATTAATTATTTTCTGTAACTTTCTGTTTGACTATTCCTGGTGAAATCATTTGAATTTGACGAGTGACTGTATTCCATTGAGATATTTTTTGAGTAACAATAAGTAGCAGTGTTAATGAAACAAAGTTTTCAAATGTCAAATTATTCTCATGTGATGTTGACTCTCTCTCTCTCTCTCTCTCTCTAAAATAAATGTCTTATCCTCCCAATTATTTCTAAAATATATATTTCTCTTATTTTTAACCATACATTCTTCAATAAAATAATTACACGCAAATTCAAAATTTTTCCTAATTTTTTAACCACATTTTCTATATCAAAATACTATTCCACAGAGCATTTTGGGGTCAGACTTGCTCTTAATTTCCAAAAAATTCCTAAACGTTGTGTTGCAATATAATAAAATGGTTTGCCACGACTATTAGGGTTGTAAGTAAAAACCGCTAAATCAGAAAATCGAACCGAAATCGCATTTTAGAAATCGTCGGTTTGGTGCCACGTGGACGTCAACGAAATGGTTTTGAACCAAATCAAACCGGTAAAAAACGGTTTGGTTTAGGTTTGAGAATTTTAATTACGATTTAAAACCAAATTGGACCGATGAAAAAATATATAAAAATTAAAAAAAATGATTTTTTTTTTTGAAAATTCATCCAAATATGTAAAATTCAACAATTTTGTCATTTGTGTGTATTTTTGTCAATTTATAATTTTCTATTAAATATATATTATTATTACCAAATAATCCTAATTTATATCTAATAATCTCAATACTAACATAATCTATAAAAAAAAAAACTCTTTTCCTTTTCAGAATTCAAATTTTTACAGTTGATTTTAAATCTACATTCTCAACTGAAGGTCGAATACTTGATTCTTTTAGGAGTTTATTAGGTGCAAGGATGATTGAGACTTGTACATACGGAAAGAATTCGTTGCAAATTAAAAATGAACTTATAGTGCTGCACCAATATTTAAATAAGTAGAAGCATTTGATAATTCAATGAAAGTTGTGGCATGTTGTTTATATTTTCTATTATCATATTTTTAAATATTCTCTTATCTATCTAGTATCCAATACTATGATGATGTAACAAATGCATTTATTTGATAATAGAGACTGAATCATGTGTGACAACAATTGATGTTTGAATATATGTGAGAAACTGAATTCGTAACAATATACAACGGTGAGCTTGTATAATTGTTATGTTTAGATATTATAAACAATTGATTTATTATTATGGTTGGTTATTCTCTCTATCTAATCAGTAGTTTTGTTTTTTAGATATGATGATCACGAGATCTTGTTGAACATCATTATATTTTTTGGGCTTTATATAACTTTANGGTAAGCTTGTGTAATTGTTATGTTTAGATATTATAAACAATTGATTTATTATTATAGTTGGTTATTCTCTCTGTCTAATCAGTAGTTTTATTTTTCAGATATGATGATCACGAGATCTTGTTGAACATCATTATATTTTTTGGGCTTTATATAACTTTAGTAGACTTATATTGTAACGCTATCATAACGTCTTAACTTAAAATGACAAACAAAAAATATATTTTAATTTATTGTGATTTCACTTTGATTTTGTTGGTATTTAAATTTGTAATAGATAAATTTAGTTTGTTTTAGATTTATTGCTTGTAAAATATAAATATATATTGAATTCAATAAATTAATGCCATAAAAGTAGATAGGCAAAAAAATATACAATGAAACAGACGGTTTAAAATCGAACCAAATCGTTAGGTTTATGCTTGAATTTTTTTCAAACCGTTCAAAATGATTTGGTTTAGGTTCGAATTTTTTTCAAACCGCTTTAAACGGTTTAATTTGAAAATTTATCAAAAATCGGTAAAATCGAACCACTTACACCCCTAAGGCCCTTGAGGGCATAATTTCTAACAAGTTATAAATATTTAGGAAAGAAAAAAAAGGGCACACACACACATGACAGATCAAAACAAGTCCATATTTTGAGAATTTTCACTCAATATTTGGAAAAACATGTGTAATTATAAGACACCCGCAAAGAGTAGAATGTGTTCCGAAATATCAAAAGAAAGTCAATAACCAACACATCAAATACCAACGCTCCATTCCACCTAGGTGGAGTGTCCATGCTTCGGAGATGAGCTCTCAAACTATAACCTTAGAAATGCCACAAACCCAAGACAAGGCAAAAGCAGCATCTAACATTGTCTGACATTGTGCTCAAATATCTTCCCCCAGGGCCCATGGAGTGGAATGTGAGCATCCAAAAGCGAAGTCGATATTTATTCAACAGGAAGCTGCTTCACAAGGCCGCGAATAAAACGATTGAGGGATCTTCTAGCACTTATGACCGTAGCATCTGGTTTACCACTTCCCTCTGAACTAACCCGACCCTCTTGCTCTTGCATAGAATGTACTTTACGTAACAGTTTACGCAGTTCCTGGAGTCGTAGAACAGGAGAATAATTCACATCAGCAAGAATAACTCTACAAGATACACCCTTAAGCACTATAAATTTTAAGATGCTACCGAATGTGATTATGTTGACTAAATTATGCTGTTACTGCTACCAAGAATCCACGTCGAGAAAAGAAATGAAATCCATTCAACACCAATAAACAACATACTTCATATTTAAATACAAACATACCTGTAAACTGTAAATTATTCAAGTGCACCATAATCAAAAGCAAATAAAGTAAATGAAATTAATTGCCTATCAATTTGCAGCTAGAGCTAAGCAATTGGCTTTAGCGGCGGATCCAAGAATTCAGGTGAGCATGAGCGGCATCATTATAAGGGAAAAAAATTCCAGGAGCCAGCACGGGAGGCCGCAAGGGCTCCCCAGGGGTTGGCTCCGCCCCTGATTGAGTAGATGTTTTCTTATACAGTTAAGTGTGCACAAGAATCTTACTAAAATCATCACCTTATGAGGTGAAATTACTCTTGATTAGTTGATTCAGGACACACACACACACAAAAGGAAAAGGAAAAGAAAAACAGAAATGAGACTACCTAGCCAAATGCACCAGCTTTTCTTGCATGGCAAAATTTCTACTAGGTCCTAGAGTACAACATTTAGGAGTCAAAACACCATCTTCGGGCATTATATCATTTGCCTCCCTATTTGGAATACAAGAACCAATGAACCATAAACTACCTAGCCCAAGATGAGTGCATAAACCATACCTCCTAAAAAGAAATCCAGATATTTTTTCTCATGTCAGTCTATTTATCAGACACCAGATATTCAGGTTGTAAGAAGACATCAGGTGAAGATACCCTTTTTCACGAAAATCTGGTACAACATAGAGCCTTCGCAGTATCAGAGATCCTAACTCCGCTGATTTTTGATCTGTAACTAGAAGTGCAGAATTCATATTATAAATTCTATTCTCTATCCTGTGGTAGGATTCAGTAGAACCAACAGCCATCAAGTTCCAATGTCATTTGTTTTACAGGATCTAGTGATGCAAAAGCCCGTGCACACACAAATAAAGAAGTTCTCCATTAGTCAAGTGTGATAGGCAAGTGAGATAAATTAAAATCCATTTTAACACCTTGATTGATTTTGTTGAAGACAAAATTTAAATGAATAAACTTGCACCTCTCTAACGGCCTGAGTTTTAGATGAGGTGGTTCAACATATTTGAGTCAGCGTGCAGAGTTGGTGACAACAAAATAAACATCACAAGATAAATCTTAAAAGCAATAGATTCAGAAATTTAATATCTTTTCTCAGATAACCAAGAGTTGTGTACGACTGCTAGTGGCTTCTACTTGACACTTCAATTCAAGAGGGGAAAAACTGACCTGACGATCAAACTCAACCCCTCGAAGTGAATAAATTTCATTGGTAATGCCTATGTCCTTGTTAACCAGACCCTCAAACCATCTTATTGCTATATCAACATTGTACTCAGAATCCTGTAAACAAGAAGCAATGAAAGTAAGAGGAAAAGTATCGTGTTATTATTTATTTAAATTCCAAATTTTGATGAAATTATGAGTAAATCGAAATGGCAACCTATGAATTGACAATAAAACACTTTGCAAGGATGAAGTTTTAAGGAACATAAACCATAATACTACCGGAAGGTAACCTGACTGTGGAGGCTGAGATTGATGATACCACAATTGATGTTGGAAGGCAGACAACAAAATCAGGAAATGCATTTATCTTGCCCAAATACTCAAACGAATATCTTTTTCTTCTAGATACAAAGAAGAAATAGAACAGGAAAAAAATTATATGCTGAATGGAAGTCTCACTTGGGTTTTTACTTTTTACCATCAACCTAGTTAGAAGGGCAACAAAAAGAGTTATAAAAATCTTAACAAATAGTAATACCTCTTCATCATTCTCAGATTCAATTTTTTCTTCTTGTTGTTCATCATCTTCATTGGTTTCCAGTGTCTCCAAACCACATAACTTCTGAAACTTACTCAGGTCACCATCTTTTGTGGCCTGAATCAAACCATCCATTAATTTAGGCTCCACATCTCGAAGCAATCTTCCTACCACAGCAGTGGAAGATATTATTCACATCATTGTTAAGATGTTATTTACATCATTGTTAGAATATATCATTTCATGAGCATGCTTGGCAAAGCTTAAAAGGTTCCTTATAAATACCTCTTCTGAAATACATTTCTCTACATGCTTTTTTGACATGCTTAGCCAAACATGCAACATAACTACATATTATAAAGAGCATCAAGAATGCTTTCAGCTTCCCTAAACTAAAGACAATTAGACTATGTACTGAAAACAATTAAAATTATCTGGCCTTTGAATTAATCCCTAAATGTCATGAGATGAGATATCTTACAACCGCCGTCACTACCAAGATTAACAGTACCACTGAACAAGACATCATTTACTAATTAGGAATCAATACATAGATATCAGGAACATTTTATGTTTTCTTGCCTAATCCACTGAAGAAGATGAGAAAATAAGTGTATTATTTGTCATTTCTGACTTGAATAGAACCTTTTCAGTCTTTGGGACTCGATCTTTGTCGCTTGATGTAGGCCTTTTCAACAGACTGGTATCCTAAAAACTTTAAATTTAACTCGAGCATGACGTACTAAAATTACAGCTTGACAAATCAAATTAGACAAATAACCTTGACAAGAATGGAGACTCAATCATGTGTGTTCCTGGGGATTTTACAAGCATCCATATCTTTCTCTTCAACTATTTCAATGAAACTTTGGGCATTAGAAGATGCTAGAAGTTATGGTTGGTCTAAAGCTTCTTATGTTAAAATACACAGGAAAAGACACATTCACACAGATATGTACCCTCTTAGTTTGTCTTTACTCCATTAGTATGTATTAATATCCCAATTATCACTATAAACCTATATTCTAAATCATGAACTACAATGTGGATGGTTTTTATCTTTTGTGATGGTGCTACAATTTGATTTTAGGACGTTAATTTTAGAAAAAATGAAGTGATGACAAATGGAGAGGATCCTATTACTCAATAAAAATAATGCGAAATTGATACTTTCAACAGGAAGTATCGAACACTGTAAATATGTACAACAAACAACTGAATCTAGTAACGAATAAAACCTTATACATATATAATGAATAACAGAAATCATTTAAGGTCGTATGTAAACACTGTATTGTTATGGAGGAAGCACTTGGGGAAAGAAAGGCAAAAGGAGCAAAGGAGGAAGAGGAAACTCAGCAAAACCAGATGGAAAGAAGGAAGAAGGAAATGGAACAGAAATACCTAACATTTGAAATCAAGGAACGGTGTCGTTTTTCTTTAATTAAAATGTAATATTTGAAATCGTTTTTTACAATTCTGTTTGGCCAGAACACGCCTTTTGCTGGAGTGTATATATCTCCATGTGCTCTGTACGAGAAAATCAGAATGTCGTCATGCAATTTCAGTTAGTAGGAATTGATTCTTCGATTCATTTTATCTCTCATCTCTTCTCATTTTATCATCATTTTTTCTCACCCCTATTTCTGTTTTTTCTTCATTGAACAGGTTATCAATCAGCTGGCTTTAGCTGGTGCAAGTTCCAAAGAATTGAGGTTAAAGAGGAGCTGAATTTGGAGTTCGAACCGTGACAAATTGATATTAGAGCAGGCGTGTATTACTGGGTAATTGTAAGAAATGGATACAAGGTCTAAAGCAGTTGATGAACATTTGAAGAAATTAGATCTCGAAGTGGCGGATTTGGGTACAAGTTTTAAAGTTGTTACTAGCAGACTGGAAAATAAACTTGAATATACAGACCAAACTCTTCAAGTACTGGGTAGTAGGCAAGAGAAAATAGAAGATGTTGTCCTAGAATTGAACCAAAAGTATGAGAAGGTGGTTGCATTTATGGCTCAAATCTCTACTGATTTGAAAACTAATCACAAGAACAAGGGAGTGACGGAATCTATAGTTGAAAGGAAACCTGGAAGTGTGACTTCTACACCAGGAGCCAGTAGTATTGAGGCTAGTGTTATCGACAGAGGCGAATTGAAGGGGAACACTAGGCTACTTAAGATAGATTTCCCTCTTTTGGGGGGGAGGGGGAGAAGGTCCTAGGGAATAGTTGAGAAAGCCCAGGAAATATTTCCAACTATACCTAAGTTTCAGATGAACTTAGGGTAGGAGTGGCAGAATGTACTTGAAAGGGAAGGCGAACATCTGGTTTGATGGATTCATAGCCAGTCACCCGGGAGCTAGTTGGAGTCTATATTCTGAGGAGCTATGCAAGAGGTTTGCAGAAACCACTGGGGAAGAAGTAGTGGAGATCTTCGGCAAGATCAAACAACTTGGTTCCATAGATGAATACAGGGAGAAATAGGGAGAAATTCGAAGAGCTCAAATCACAGGTAATGTTAGCTCTATCGCATGTTTCTAAATCTTATTATATTGTTGTGTTTACTATTGAATTAAGAGGGAAGATTAAGTAACACCCTGACTAAAGCATTTGAAGTAGCTAGCTTGCAGGAATCAACCATCCAAGCCATCAACAAATACCAAAAACCAAAGAATTTCACACCTAACAAGTGGAACCCTTACCCCCCAAAACCACCTGAAGAAATCAAACCCAAAGATCCATGGCCAGAAACCAATAAACCACCAAATAATTATAAAACTATCACACCTACTGATTTTCAAACCAAGAGGAACCTGGGGCTGTGTTACAAATGTGATGAGAAGTACACTGTAGGACGTGTGTAAAAATAGAGCATTGAATTTCATATTGGTGGATAAAGAGGAGGAGGGTGAATTAAAAAAGGAAAGGGAATCTGAATTAGATGAAGAGGAAGTTATGGAGATATCTATCGGTGCTTTGGCTGGGAATCCAGGCATTAAACTATCTGAATTCCTGGAACTTTAAAAGGGAGGAGGATATCTATTTTAGTAGATAGTGGAAGCACTCATGGCTTCATAGATGAGAGGTTGGCTAAGGAGCTGAACTATACTATGGAGGAGACTAAAACCGTGACTATGAGAGTGGCTAATGGTGAAAAGCTTGAGAGTAAGGCCTTGGTTCAACCACTGATTTGGAAGGTGCACAACTGGGAGTTATAGTATAAGATGAGAACGTTAGGAAGAAGTGATATGGCGCTAGGTGTTAACTGGCTGAGTCAATTTGGACATATCATATTTGATTTCAAACAAGGAAATATTCAGTTCAAACATAAGCAGGAGGAAATAACATTAAGAAGTGAGAATGCAGAACCTTAGGTGATGATGATGGAGGTGGAAGAAGTACGAAATTTATTCAAAAGGCAACAATATGAATTTGTTGGGCAATTGTATTCCATCACTGAGAAGGAAGGAGAGGAAAAGTTTCATGTGGTATTTAAGGAACCAACAGGGTTGCCACCTCCTCGAACCCATGATCACCACATACCTCTGAAAGAGGGTGCTCAACCCTTCAAGATAAGACCATATGGATGTCCCTTCATGCAAAAATCAGAGATTGAGAAAATGGTCAAAGAGAAGCTGGATAGTGGCATAATCAAGCACAACAATAGCCCCTTTGTGTCACCAGTCCTCTTAGTCAAAAAGAAAGATGGGTCATGACGGTTTTACGTATATTACAGACAGTAAACAACCTTACTATCAAAGATAAGTTTCCCATATCTCTAATTGATGAACTTTTGGATGAGCTTAATGGATCCAAATTCTATTCTAAGATTGATCTCAAGGCAGGGTACCACCAAATCAGGGTTACAAAAGCTGACATCCATAAGACCGTTTTCAAAACCTACCAAGGCCTATATGAATTTAAAGTGATGCCTTTTGGTCTCACCAATGAACATCAAGCAGTTAAGGGGGTTTCTAGACCTCACATGTTACTATAGGAATTTTTTCAAAGGCTATGGAATCATAGCCAAACCTCTCACTGATTTACTTAAGAAAGACGATTTCCATTGGTCAAAAGCGATAGATTCAACTTTTGTTTTGTTGAAAGAAGCAATTAGCTCCACCCCAGTGTTGGCTCTCCCTGATTTCAGCCAACCCTTCATAATAGAAACTGATGCCTGTAAAAGTGGCATAGGAGCTGTGTTAATGCAAGGTAGAAGACCTTTAGCTTATTTGAGTAAGGTAGTGGGAGTCAGGAACCTGGGACTATCTATATATGAGGAGTTATTAGCCTTAGTAACTGCAATATGTAAGTGGAGACAATATCTAAAGGGTCACCAATTTGTGGTAAAGACTGACCACCAATCCCTCAAGTACTTGCTTGAATAAAGGATCGCTACCCTGCTCCAGCAGAAGTGGCTCACCAAACTCCTTGGACTCAGCTATGAAATTGTTTATAAAAGAGGGGTGGATAATGTTGTGGCAGCTGCACTCTCAAGGAGGAACAATGGGAGTCTTGAATGTTCAGGTATATCAGTAGTCACCATGCCTGGATTGAAGAAGTTATTGGAAGTTATAAGGAGGATAAGGAAGTGGAAGAGAAGATCTATTCACTGTTAATAAATCCAAAATCTGATCCTGACTTCACTTATGAAAATGGATTGTTGAAGCATAAAGGAAAAATATATATTGGAGCTGGAGGGGACATTAGATCTAAATTAATTCAGAACCTACATCGTTCACCAGAAGGAGGCAATTCGGGTATTCATAGTAGCCTTTATAGAGCAAAATATGGACATTTTATGGTCATTACACATCCTTTTACAGCTTCATCAGTGGCAAAACTCTTCCTAGACAACATCTACAAGTTACATGGGATGTCTCAAAGTATAGTCTCTGATAGAGACAAGCTCTTCAACAGCAAATTCTAGCTGGAACTATTCCATCGGTTATGTACTAAGCTTCATTTCAGCTGTGCCTACCACCCTCAAACAGATGAGCAAACTGAAAGGGTCAACCAATGCTTGGAAATGTATTTGAGGTGTATGGTTTACCATCACCCTAAACAATGGGGAAAGTGGTTTGCTTTGGCTGAGTGTGGTATAATACCTACCACATATCATACTGCTATCCGAAAGACCCCGTTTGAAGCTTTATATAGAATGAAGCCCCCTTAATTGGCACTAGGGCCCCATCAACAGTCTAATGTAGCTGTTTCAGGAAATGTACAAATCGGACAAACTACTAAAAGAGAATCTATCACAAGCGAGAGCTCAAATGAAACACTACACTAATCGGAATCGAACAGAATGGTACTTCGAGAAAGGGGATTGGGTTTTCCTTAAGTTACATCCTTATACCCAGTAGAACGCAGACCTCATCATAAACTAGGTACTAAATACTTTGGCCCGTAGCAGATTGTTAAGAGGATTGGAGAAGTGGCTTACCAGTTGGCCTTACCTGAGGGATCAAAGATTCACCAAGTATTCCATGTGTCCTTGTTGAAGAAACGGCTTGGAGATAACATTATACCATTATTGCAATTACTAGAAGGAAACCTTGCCTCACAACCAAATCATTAGCCTCTTTCTATTTTACAATCTAGAATGGTACAACACAAGAATCAGTTGGCAGTACAGTGGCTTATGCATTGGTCAGATTCATCACCAGAAAATGCGACCTGGGAAGATGCAGATTGAGTCAAAACCCACTTTCTTGTTTGTGGAACTTGGGGACAAGATCAAGGTGAGAGGGAGGGTTGTTATGGAGGAAGCACTTGGGAAAAGAAAGGCAAAAGGAGCAAAGGAGGAAGAGTAAACTCAGCAAAACCAGATGGAAAGAAGGAAATGGAACATAAATACCTTAACATTTGAAATCAAGAAACGGTGTCGTTTTTCTTTCCATTTGAACTGAAGAAATGGTGTCATTTTTCTTTAATTAAAATGTAATATTTGAAATCGTTTTTTACAATTCTATTTGACCAGAACACGCCTTTGCTGGGGTGTATATATCTCCATGTGCTCTGTACAAGAAAATCAGAATGTCGTTATGCAATGTCAGTTAGTAGTGAATTGATTCTTCGATTCATTTTATCTCTCATCTCTTCTCATTTTATCATCATTTTTCCCACCCCTATTTCTGTTTTTTCTTCATTGAATTGGTTGTCAATCAGCTGGCTTCAGCTCGTGCAAGTTTCAGAGAATTGAGGTTAAGGTGGAGCTGAATTTGGAGTTTGAACTGTGACATGTGTCTCAAAACTAATATGACATTTGAAATGTGCATCTGATAACAATTTAACAAGTATTTTTTAGTCATACATAAGTTTATTATCCCATCTTATTTCACGCGAATCCCTGAAGCTTATATGGTAAAATCGTGGGAATTCAAGGCTACATTTCATTCCCGAACTTCTATGATACTAGAAACCAGCCTCCTAAAAATGGAGACTGACAATCCTTAAATTTTCATTGACTGAATCCCGATTATGTATTAGTTATAACATAACTCCACCAACTGAGCTTGTTACACTTTCCATCCATATTGGAACATTTAGTCTGCAAAATTGATGTCAGAAAATGATAAATCCATTCAAATGACTTCATCAATTTCTCACAAGTCACAGAAGACATTATAGATTTTATTTTTTTACCAGCATAAGCTTTATTAATCAAGAAAACACAACACACGATCCTAGTTTATCATTAATTACAGAGTAAAGACTCCAAAAGTGCAAGAAAAATTTGATCTTTTAGGCATTGCTCACCTATATAATTGAATTGCCTTCGCTTCCCTTCTCGAACATCGCGACCTAGCCTCTGAGACAAACAATCAAACAATTTATCTACCAAAAGACATCAAAATTACAGAAAATATAAAACGCGCCAAAACTAAAATTTGTTCAGTTCATGAAAATACATGTTTATTGAGATAGATGAAACAACAACCTTTACTAGCATGAGAGCATCGAAGACCTCTTGTTCAAGCGACGCCACTCTGCATTCATATAAACAAGCCAAAGCCAGAGTTTATCATGATACTTCGTCATGATTTGCAACGAAGAGTGATTTATGAATGCGTAATTTCGGACAAGGTACCTGAGAATGCGTTTGATTTGAAGAGGAGAGAAATTGGCTAGTTCCATGGCCCAGCGGACGGCGCGGCGAGCCTCGCGCTTCTTCTCATTACGGCTCTTATTTATTATATCGGAGGAGTCGCTATCGCTATCATTGGAGCCGGAAGGCGAAGGAAAATCATGCTGTTTAAGAGCGCGTGAGCGGAAATGCACACGGTGATTTAGGGAGGGAGGAAATGCGAAGAACGGAAGCTTGTTAGATGAACGTGGTGAAGGGAAGTGTAGGTTTAGGATACGATACAATACTGCGCCGGCGGAGAAATGGTGGTGCCACCGCTGCAGCTGTATTAGCGGTCTCACTACATGAGCCATCTCTCCGTCCTGTGCTCTCCTCTCCGTGGATGCAATTTACCGTGTGTTCCAAGTTGAAAGAGTCCAATTTTCTTTCCGAGCCAATGTATTTTGGAAGAGTAACGTTATTTTTCCTTATTGGGTTATAGATATAGTTTAGATGACTTTAAGTGATAGATTAAATGAAAAGTGAAAGTAAATAAGATTAAATAACTTATTTAATTTTACCTATCATTTAATATCTCATTAACGTCACATAGACTGTATTTGTAATCTCAATGGGGATGAATAGCATTACTCATTTTGGAATAGTAGATTGATGAAGAATGTGTGGTTGAAAAAGAAGAAAAAGTTAGGGCCGTTCTCTTTAACGTTTTGAGATCGTTTTCGATTTTTCAAAACGGGAAAAACGCGTTCTCTTTACTATTTTCGAAAACGCAATTTCGAAAACGAAAAAAATTTTTACACTGAAAACGCAAAACGGCTGATGTTTTCCAGCAAAATCGAGCAAAAATGGAAAACACGAGAAATTGATTTACTGTTCATTCTCCTTCCACAATCATGTATCTTCCTTATCTCATCTCATCGGTTTCTCTCCTCCAACGCCGATGACCACCACTGCCACAGCCAAACATCTCTCCATCAGCCAAAAATCGCACCACCACCACAGCCAAATTTGCACCCAACCACAGCCAAATTCACACTCAACCACCGCCGCAGCCAAAAATCGCACCACTACCACAGCCAAATTCGCACCCAACCACAGCCAAAATCCCACCCAACCACCGTTCACAGAGAGAAAAGAAAATGGAGAAAATGAGTTGCATCCAATCACCGCCGCAGCCAAAATAGCACCCCAACCACACCCAAAATTGCACCCAAAATCGCAGCCAATATCGCTTCCAACCACTGTTCACAGAGAGGGAAGGAGAAGAAGAGAGAGAGACGCGATGGTGAGGACGTGAAGAAGGGATATAGACGCGACGGAGGGGGGGAGAAAAGAGAGACACAACGGGGGGAGAGAGAGAGAGAGAGACGGTGGAAGAAAGATGCAAATGGTTTGGGAGAAAAAGAACGCGTTTTTCATTTTTTTTTTGGAAATGATTTTTCAAAATGTCAAAAAGAACACATTTTCAACAATCTCAAAATGGACACTCAAAACACAAAATTCAAAATACAAAACTGAAACACGAAGAGAACGGCCCCTTATTGATTTGATAAAAAAAAAATTTATTTTATTAAAGAATATATGATTGAAAATGAGTAAAAGAATGAAAATGAAAATTTTAATGCGTACAAAACATGGGCTTAGTGTTACTATGCCACCCAATTTAATATTATTTTACCATGACTATTCAACTTTATATTTAATGTCACAATAACCATCCGATTTGATTTTATTTCACCATGACTATCCAATTTCATATAACGTTTCGTCATAAACACATAATTTCATATAACATTTCACTATGGCTATCCAATTTCTTTTCACTATTTTCACTAATTTTAATACGAGTAAAACGGTAACTTTAGTTTATATGTATAAAATATTTAAAAAAAAAACAAAAATAAAGTTTTTTTAAAAAATTTTAAAAACGTTTAAAATAACTTTTTATTTTATTTTATTTTTCTATGTAACTTTTTTTTTAAATAAGTTTTTATTTTATTTTTCTAAGTAACTTTCTTTAATAAGTTTTGGGTAATTGGTGCAAAACGTCTATACTTTTCGTTTTTTTACGCTGAACGTCTCTACCTTTCACATTTTTGGCGCAAAACATCATTTTTTTTCCAATTTTTGACCATTTTACGCTCCAATTTAAATAAAACAAAGAAAAAAAGAAAAGAAAAATGCAATTTGTTCCTAAACTTTTAAAAAAAATGCAAATCAGTCCAAAAAAGCTCATTCACTTTACATTCATTCTTGGGGCTATTCAATTATTTGCAGATTCACGGGCAGAGCTTTTGAAACGCAGGCAAACGTGAACCCAAGTCCTTGAGCTTCTTCACAATGTGGGCAATTATTTTTGTCAAGTGGCTCGTGCAGGGATCCGAGTGCGAAGCGCAGAGAACAGCAAGGAGAGATTTTCGACAAGTTGCAGAATTTCGATTTTTTGGTTTTGATGCATGATTTGGGCGTACAAGTGGATGAAATGGGGAGTTCTAGAGTGAAAATTGTAAAGGATGTTGAGGGGATTAAGTTGGTAGTGATAACCGACGGTTTTGGTAGCCGGAATGAAATGGAAATTGGGTCCATAACTGGCGGCTATGAGCTCCCGACGATTTTTTTTGTTCTTTTAAATATTTTTATACGTTTTGGACTCATTTCCTTTTTAGAAAAGTCTAGGAGTAAAATTGCAATTTATTCTTTATTTTTCTTTTATTTTGTTTTTGTTTTATTTAAATTGGAGGGTAAAATGATAAAAAAATTGGGCAATTATTTTTGTCAAGTGGCTCGTGCAGGGATCCGAGTGCGAAGCGCAGAGAACAGCAAGGAGAGATTTTCGGCAAGTTGCAGAATTTCGATTTGCTGGTTTTGATGCATGATTTGGGCGTATAAGTGGATGAAATGGGGAGTTCTAGAGTGAAAATTGTAAAGGATGTTGAGGAGATTAAGTTGGTAGTGATAACCAGCGGTTTTGGTAGCCGGAATGAAATGGAAATTGGGTCCATAACTGGCGGCTATGAGCTCCCGACGATTTTTTTTGTTCTTTTAAATATTTTTATAAGTTTTGGACTCATTTGCATTTTTAGAAAAGTCTAGGAGTAAAATTGCAATTTATTCTTTATTTTTCTTTTATTTTGTTTTTGTTTTATTTAAATTGGAGGATAAAATGATAAAAAAAATTGGGATAAATGACGTTCTGTGCCAAAAATGTGAAAGGTATGGACGTTTTGCTTCAAAAAACGAAAGGTAGGGACATTTTGCACAAAACCTGTCAAATGTATGGACGTTTTGCGTCAATTGCCCTTTTATTTTTTAAGTAACATCTTTCTTAAAAATAAGTCTTTTTTTTTTTTTTAAGTAACGTTTTATAAATAAGTTTTTACTTTAATTTTTTAAAAAACTTATTTTTTTATATATAATGCGAAATTCTCATTTTACCCCTTTTAAAATTAATGAAAATTGTGAAAACGAAGTTGGGTGACTATGGTGAAAAGTTATATAAAACTGGATGGTCTTGATGAAATAAGATAAAATTGGATGGCAATTGTGATACTAAATATAAAGTTCGGTGGCCATGATGAAATAAAATCAAATTAAATGGTCACGATGACACTAAATATAAAGTTGTGAAGGTTAATTTCAGCAATGGTATTTGAAGTTTGTTAAAATTTTCAAAATGGTTATTAAAATTTACTTGGCCGGAAACGTTAGCCAAAAATTGTGTGACACATTAAACGCTAACATGGACACTAGTGGCGTCAACTAGTACACCATGTCAGGTATAATCGTAAAATTTATGGTAAGAAATTGAGAAAATACATTTAAACTTAAATATGCATTATGTTAAGAAAAGTTGATAAAGAACGTGAAAAATCAGCAACAAGAATATCGTCAAAATGAAAGGTTTGATCATAATTATAAATCGTTGTTCCCAAGCGATATTTGCCGCCACCGAGATAAGTGTTTGAAGGTTTCAATGACAAATAGTTTACAGTAGTAAACAATCCTTAATTCAAGTTTGAATCGAGCAAACAAAACTTGGAAAATGAAACTTTGAAGAATAATATATAAAACTAGGTTTAATCTTTGATTTTGGATGTTGATGAATGAATTTAATGTTTGTGATATGTTTTCCAACATGAAAACCGTCCATATATATGTAACACTACAACTTACATGCATGAACCCCTGTAAAATTGTGTGAACCCCTTAAAAATAACATCGAATTTCAAAAGTCAACGGTAATCGCCCAGTACAGTAAATTGGCCTCTGTAATTACAACACAAGATCAGGCGATTGCCCATGCCATTTTCCGGTCTTCATCGTTTTTTTCTAGTTTCGTTTTCACTTTTTTTCTTATAGCTGATCACTTCCATTACTTTCAAAATCAGTGTTCATTATTAATTTGAATAATATCCAACATATTATGTATAATGCGTCTTCACATCACATCTAAACTTTTTTTTCCTATCTTAAAATAGTTCCTAATTCTCAAATTTGTTAGTCCTCAAACTTCAAAACTGTTGGCATTGAAGAGTTCAGTTGAAATATATACCAACTTATAGTCCTTGTAATTGTTAGGGACTAATATGTAAATTCACTTCATCCTTGTATATACCTTTGGTAGAATATCAATAATACATATAATTTTTCTCCCAAATATCGCGACATGGTATCAGAGCCTAGGTTACCCTAGGTGCCGGCGACGTCGACGTCCTTTTCCGGTTACCCAGAAGCCGACAAGCCCTGGCGTCGATTCTTCTATGTTCGAACAGTAATAGGGCACAATGACTTGAACCCTAGGCGCACGGTTCCTTTGCTCGTGGACTGATTTCAGCCTATTTTTTCCGTTACCCGGTGCCGACGACTTCACACTGCTCCTACGTAGCTCCGGTGTAGCTCCGACGCTAACGGCACGCCAGTATACTCATTGTTCCGGTGCATTTCTCTTTGGTTTGTCGGTTTTTTTTGGTTACCCAGCTCATTTCTTACTGTTCCTCAGTAATTTATGTTTGTCCTAGCTCATTTCTCGACCACTTGCGTGGTTTGTTGTTAAGAGATTGAGTTACTTAGGTTCAGTGGTTGAAGATTGGATTTGTATTGTTTGCATTTGGTGGTTTTCTCGTGCTCCCCGTTCTTCAGTAAACTAATCTTGAAATAATGACGGATAACAAAGTTGTTAATTCATGAGACATCATCTCTGATTCACTTTAAGTTAGATGGCACTAACTATCATGTGTGGTCAAAATTGTTGGAAATGCACATTACTGGCCGGAAGAAAAGAGCCCATATTTTTTGTGCGCTAACTGTACCTAAAGAGAATGATAATAGCTATGGTGAATGGGTGACAGATGATGCTATTGTTAAGTCTTGGCTTATCAATTTCATGACAGATGCTCTTGTGGCTCATTTTGTTCAGTTTGACACTGCCAAAGATGTGTGGGATGCAGTTAAGAGAAGTTATCTTGATGTTTCTGATTTATCACAAGTATATGAACTTATGAAAAATCTTTTCAATTGCGATAAGAGGGGCGACCTCTTGTCACGTACTACACTGAAATGAATTTCATTTTCTTAGAGCTTGACTATTGCAGACCCAATCCTATGAAGTGTGTCGTAGATGTTGATGAGTTAAAAGTAAAGTGTGCTCAAGACAGGATTTATATGTTTCTGGCAGGACTAGATCATGGTTTGAATTAAGTGCGTAGTCGTATTTTGGCTACTACATCCCTTCCAAGCTTGGAAGAGGTGTTCTCGATTGTTCGTCGTGAGGAACAGAGACAACTCACCATGGGGGCCGAAAGGCAAGACCAAATCCTATGAAGTGTGCCGTCAATGTTGATATGTTAAAAAAGAGTGTGCTGAAGACGAGATTTATGTGTTTCTGGCGGGACTTGATAATGGTTTGGATCAAGTGCGTAGTCGTATTTTGGCTACTACACCCCTTCCCAGTTTGGAAGAGGTGTTCTCGATTGTTTGTCGTGAGGAACAAAGACAACTCACCTGGGAGCCGAAAGCCATTCCGAGACATCTGCATTAGCGGCAAAAGGGTTTAATCCTCGATCAAGAGTCCCTATCCAGTCTACTGAGACTTGCTCATTCTGTCACCTTAAAGGGCATACTGCCGACAAATGTTTCAAGAAAAATGGATATCCAGATTGGTATTTAGCAAAGAGAATAGAGAGGAAGAGTGGAAGATACTCTCAGACTACGCACACATCTGCTGCGTCTACTCATGCACCTACACCTATTATTTCCAATGTTGCTCATTCATCTCCCGAGGAAGGTATTTTTGGGTTGCAATCTACTTCTACCGTATTTGATTTTTGGGTTATAGATTCTGGAG